>JAFVLL020010337.1:0-10309 GCA_021397915.2 Tor tambroides
AATATGTGCTGTATGGTTTTGCGGGATGTTTAGGTCTGCTCCTATTATGTTTAAGTATTTGGATGCTTGCTCGTTGTTATTTTTCATATCTCTTCAAGTCTGCTTGTAGAACCGTAAATCCGGAGGAGGAGGATATGCGTCTGCCTGCATCACCAGCTGATGAAGGACAACATCAATGCTCTGTTGTGAGTGGAAGGTGGGAGAGCCCCTGCCATGGGGACCGGAATTAATAGGTTCCGGCATGTCCATGATGGGGTTAAGAGACAAATGTGACCCACCAGGGGAGCATGCGTCACCACTCCGCCTTGGTAGACCAGACGTGGGGTATTGGACCCCACAGTGGTCTAAAACAGGGGACTGAAGCAGTGGAATCCTGGATCCATGGGCGCTTCCATATTAATCAGATTTTTTATCAGTATTTAACCTGTTTGATTTTAGTTGACTGAATAACGTTATGAGTATATCATATCTTAGTATTTAGCCACAGATGTATTCTGTTACTGGAATGTGGTCTCTTCTTGTTTTTCAGAAGGTTCTCTCCATATGCTAAACATATATTTACTCCTCAGGCCCACTTTGACAGCCTATGTTACAAAGTTAATCAGGTGCCCCTCAGCTACATGACCAACTCATAGTTAACATAGTTACAACTCATAGTTGTTTTCCATCCCTTATTAAAGAATAATGTTGAATATTGTCTGAACTTCTCTCTCTCTCTAAGAAACTGCACTCATTATCTGTATGTTTTTGGAAAGTACCTGAGTCTGAGCCACTCAACCTTAAAGAAGTTGCATATTCTCTATGTGTGTGTGCTGGAATCTGTGTCTGCAGGACTAGGCTTCAGTGAGGTGAAAAACTACTCCCATGACAGAATGGACATCTGCAGACAACGTGATGCTAGAAGTGCTGATATACGTGACTCTGGACCACGAACAGTCATAAGGGTCAATTTTTTGAAATTGAGATTTATACATCATCTGAAAGCTGAATAAATAAGCTTTCCATTGCTGTTTGTTAGGACAATATTTGGCTGAGATACAACTATTTGAAAATCTGGAATCTGAGGGTGCAAAAAAATCTAAATATTAAGAAAATCGCCTTTAAAGTTGTGCAAATGAAGTCCTTAGCAATGCATATTACTAATCACAAACTAAGTTTTGATATGTTTACGGTAGGAAATTTATAAATCTTCATGGAACATGATCTTTACTTAATATCCTAATGATTTTTGGCATAAAAGAAAAATAGATAATTTTGACCCATACAATGTTGGCTATTGCTACAAATATACCCGTGCGACTTAAGACTGGTTTTGTGCTCCAGGGTCACATATGTCTTTGTTGGGCCACTTCACGCCTAAAACTGGATCTCGGTTATCACCTAAATAATCATTGGAGATATGCTTTGAACTATAGGTCCATGTGTGGAGATTTTTTTTATAAGTCTTAATCCTTTAACCTAAAGTAATACATAGTTAGTGACCTTTGTTAGAGTATAATTACTACTGTATTGAGTGTACACAGAGCAGCCTACGAACTCCTTGTGGGTGCTGAAGCTGAATCCTGCTGATTAAACTGCAAACTACTTTCTTCAGTAAATTTGTCTTCAGTTGAGTACATCTATGTCTCCTGGTCTTCATTCATCATATCTGGTCCTTAACTGTAAATTCCCCTACAACTTCCATAGTATTTTTTTTCATACTATGGAAGTTACTGGCTACTGTCAACTGTTTGGATACAGAAGATATTTTGAACATTCTTCAACATATCTTCTTTTGTGCTCAATAGAAGAAAGAAAGTGAAAGTGAAAAGTAAAAGTGAAAGTGCTGTGACATGTGGCCAAGTATGGTGACCCATACTCAGAATTTGTACTCTGCATTTAATCCATCCAAGTGCACACACACAGGTAGTGAACACACACACACACACCCGACCCAGAGCAGTGGGCAGCCATTTATGCTGCGGCGCCCGGAGAGCAGTTGGGGAATCGGTGTCTTGCTCAAGGGCACCTCAGTTGTGGTATAGAAGGTGGAAGAGAGCGCTGTACATTCACTCCCCCTACCTACAATTCCTATCAGACCTGAGACTCGAACTCGCGACTCTCTAACCATTAGGCCACGACTGCCCCAAGAAAGAAGCTCATACAGGTTTGGAACAACTTGAGGGCGAGTAAATAACAACAATTTTCATTTTTGTGTGAACTATCCCTTTAAGCAAGTAGTAACATTTAACAAATGTTAGATGAGCATCCAACTAAAACATTTCAGAAAAAAAGTGTAATGAATTATGTAAAATAACATTATTGTGCTAACATTTTGAGAACACGTTTAAGATCAGATAATTCTGAACAAATGTTCTATTAATGTTTGTTCTTAAATATAAGTTTACCAGAATGTTAGCCAAAGTTTTGAGATCATTAGCTAACCTCCTAGGATCTGAATTCCGTTCATGGACAACCATTTATATTTTTAAATCTATCTATCTATCTATCTATCTATCTATCTATCTATCTATCTATCTATCTATCTATCTATCTATCTGTCTATGGCTCCCCCTCGTGGACGAAGCGCCTCAAAAGTTGTCAAGTTATTTATTGCAATGACGCTTTATTTGAACGTCTCTCCACCATGGCCACTTTCAGTCTTTATGAGCTTGATTTTGTGTCTTTAATCAGATGAAGAAAACAGTTGTGATAAGGCAGTTTATGTAGTAAAAGAAGCAGCAGTGCTTTATAGGAGCGTCCGGCGCATCATGCGGAGGGTCTGCGGGGTTTCTGCTGATGCGAGCGCACTGCAGCTGAACACATGTGTGTATATTAAAACCATGGACTACTGATACACACCTGCCCGTTCCTGTGTGCTTACAAACACCATCCGCATTCACATCAAGGACTGAAGCGATGCTACGAACCTCTGGAGAATGTCAGCTCTGAAAAAGGTATTGCAGCTGGTGCTGAAGGAAATAAAACAGTGTTGTAATAGTCTTCTAATCAACAATATTAGCGTCTGACTTCTAGCCAAGACCGTTTAACTTATTAGATTATGGAAATGATTCACCTGTCATTCCAAAGACTACAGACGTTTCTGCTGGTGCCATAAATAATCTTAATTAATGTTTTAAGTAACCCACCTGCTGTTGCCAGTGCTAAACAGTGATGACGTCATGTGCATCTCAAATATTATGTCAATGCTTTGTGTCATTTTACCAGAATAAGTGCAGAGTAGTATTTATTTGTATGCCGAGGGTTAAGGAGTAAGCTGTGAATTGTGGAGATGTATGTGATTTTTTTTTTCACATGCAAAGTCAGGAGGTCGATGAGTTCATTAACTTGAGTTAGCATGGCCACTGTCACAGGGAAATGGTTTATCTCATCTCTTCATCCTCTTCCCTCCATTCACCGATGGTCTCGTTCTCTGTGTGTGAAATTTACTCCATTGTACTATTTCCATCTTCATTTCTCCATCTGCCACAGGTGTTACCATGGATACTGCAGACACATTGCTGCCTTTTCCTTGACAGGAGTCCAGGTAAGAGACAGGATGTGATATTTAGGGCCTTTCAACCATCTTAACTCCAGACTAAGCGAGCTGTGCAGTGATTTGTGGATTTAAAGGGATAGTTCACCACAAAAATGAAAATTATTTCAGAATTTACTCACCCGTTGTTCTAAATCTGTAAGACGTACTTTCTTATGTGGAACACAAAAGGAAGGCTTTTGAAGAAGGTTTTTATTCATATACTCAAAGTGGATGGTGACAAAGTGGAGCTCCAAAACAAAAACGAAAAAAAAAAAAAGTGCTCCATACGACTGGTGCAAAATAGCAGCTTGAACATTCTGTGGTAAATACAGTATCGTTCAACAGTTTGAGGTATTACAATTACACACACACGCACACACACACACACACACACACACACACACACACTCCTTTTATTCAGCTGTAATCCATTAGATGGAAATGGTCAAATGTGAAAGTCAGTGAAAGTGGAATTCATAATGTTACAAAAGATTTCTGTTTCAAATAAGTGCTGCTCCTTTAAATTTTGTACTCATCGAAGAATCCTGAAACAAACGTATCAAGATTTCTATATAAATATTACAACTTGCACTAAATAGCACAACTTTTTCAACATTGATAATAATAGGCTATGTTTTTTGAGTACCAGATCAGCATATTAGAATGATTTCTGAAAGATCATGTGACACTGAAGATTGGAGTAATGATGCTGAAAATTCAGTTTTGCATCACTAAATTAAAATCAGATCATTCAAATGGGAAAAAAACTTTAAATTATAATAATATTTCAGAATATTACTGTTTTTTTCTGTATTTTTGATCAAATCAAATTCAACTTAATCAACTTAATGTTTAAAAAATAATAAAATAATAATAAAACATAACTCAAACTTTTGAACAGCTTTTTGTCTTCCACCAAAAAAAAAAAAAAAATGTCACATGACCACATGGCCAACTTCAGTAGACTTAAGACATGAAGGTGAAGAAATGACTGCAGAATTTGAATGTTTGGGTGAACTCTTCCTTTAAATTTATTCTGTGTTGAGTTAGTTTAAACTTACTTTGAAAAGCCCAGACCACCAAAGAATCACTCAGAGAGAAGTCATTTTGTTTTTCCTGTAGTGTTCCTAGTTCCTTTCCATGCCATTTACTTAATTATCCATTCTAAAGTTCAACTGTGATGATTGTCTTGTGTTTGGAAGTGAATGTCTTATGTCCATTATTATGAACTTATGCATGATTTGTGTTACATCAGAAACATCAAACTGGACTTTCTAATGCATTCGTACAGTGCTGGCAAATTCATTCTTCAATACCTACTGGATGTATGCTTTTTGGATCTGAAAGAGAAAATTTGCTCTTTTGAATATCAAGGCAACTTCTATCAGTTGTTGGGATGCCCTGTGTTAACTCACCCCTCTCTGTGAGGGTTCAAAGACCCTCAGGGTTGCTGATGAACCACCTCATGCAATTTTCTACATTTTTAAGCCCACACTTGATTGATGGCAAGCTGTCCAGCCGACTGTGTATCAGCCCACAATGTCCTGCATGGCTATAGTTTACTTCAATGTACCAGTGAATATTTTGAGAGCCCTGCTGCTGTTTCTATGGAGACGAGGGAGGTTGATGTCATTGGAGGTTATCCTGAACATGCTCAGATCTGTTTGTTGGAGCCAGTATCTGATGCTGATTATGTATTCAGCGGTATAGCCTACAAACCATCAGTATTCATAAACCAGATCCAGCAACAATCCTTTGTGAAAGCATTCAGAATGATTTCTAATAGCGCTCTTTAATCAGTTCATTCATGGAGAGGAGTGCAGAGAATATCTCAGAATCAGACAGTTCACCTTTTTTTAATTCATTCATCATGGCTCAGCGTTTTCCCGAGGTCACGGCCGACAGCGCATGTTAATGCTGTTTGTCTCTAAGGACATTTCAAATCAACATCTGCCTCACTGACTCATGAAACCATGTTGTTAAACAAATTTAGTTCAGTGCGAGACAGAAAAGTACAGAGCTGTGTCATAATTTTGCTAAATCATGTGGTTTGGTTTCTTTCTTGAATTGTTTTCCCATTTCTCAGGCATGTCTTCGTCAGGCAAGATTGTGACAGTTTGTTATGTGTCACGAGATGGCGCCATTTTCAGATATTTTGGGTTGTGGGTTGAAGTCTCATTCATCTCAACTGTAGTTGCTCAGTTAGTACAGGACCCTTGTAGGTGAAGAAACTTTTATCAGACAGAAAGATAAGCAGGATGGGACAGCAGTGAGGGAACTACAGGACAGGGAAAACGTTTAGCTAGGACACAATTAATTTTGATTGGCAGTGGAGAGCAGACTGCCTGAAATTGCCCAGAACGAGTCCCAAATTCCAGTGACTCAGGTGATAGGATAAAAAGAATTATGCTTATGAAGCAAAATTGGCAGTATCCGATGGTTATGCACTTCCAGTGCTTTCTCAAGATACATTAGAACTTTGTATATGGATGGATTTGTGTAAATATCAAGTGTCACACTGTTCTGAATAAGGTTTCATTGTGCCACCAGAGGGAGACATACAGCAGTATATGCTGCAGTTCATCTATTCTATTCTATTCTATTCTATTCTATTCTATTGAACTGCTGTTGTTGTTTTGGGATATAGCATAAAAAAATTTGGGATACTGCATAAAAAAATGCTGGATGGAAATGTCAAAGTTTGCATAAATTCTAAGAAAAACCTGTGCATAAACTACGCTGTAAACCCATTTAATTAAATTGATTGTCTTGATGTGCATCAAAAAGTCACGTGACTTTGCCTCAACAGACCATGTGATTGGACAATTGAACTAAAAAGCACACTGATGCCATTACACACCACATTTGCAAATGTTTCATGCGATATCGTAATTTTGTGCATTGTGTTAAATTCAAAATATGGAAACATAGCTAAAGATGCAAACTTATTCAAGTAAGAGGCTAATTCAAATTCTGCTGTAAAGCACCTCTGAAAAAGATATGGAAATATAATGTCTGATCTCGATGACCGAAACAGAAGAAATTAATCCGACGGAGAAGATTTGCATATCAAAAAAGGCGGGGCCTCAGGGCCACACCTACCTATTGCATAGGTCATAGAGCTTTTTAGATGGATGCCACGGATTTTTGGGTTAGGTACAATCTGCTGTCTATTCCATGGCTGCTTACATTTTTATAGAATTTTA
Organism: Tor tambroides; assembly: GCA_021397915.2. NCBI lineage: Eukaryota > Metazoa > Chordata > Actinopteri > Cypriniformes > Cyprinidae > Tor > Tor tambroides. The sequence goes on from JAFVLL020010337.1 coordinate 6,724, forward strand.
ATGTTTTGTGTAACAAAATGCTTTCTCTGTGTTCAGGTTTGACTGTAGTAATAATTCAAAAACCGATGCTTCAAATCAACATTTCAAAAAAAAAAAAAATCTAAAACTTTACAAAAATTTGTCTTTGACAATGTCTAAATAAATATCTAAACCCACAACTTGATAAAAATAAGTATTTATGTCTAAAAACAATTAGAGAATGTTTAGGGATTTTATATAGAGCTACAGTATATAGGAATCTATGGGCTAAACCATGGAATTGCAAATGTTTTTCTTATTTTACTCCCACCAGATGGCACTAATCTGGCTTAAAAAATTGGATTTTAAAGGCATTGACTCTATGTTAACATGAAATGCTGCATTAATTGAAAAGTAATATAAAAATATATATATATATATATATTTTATTATTATTATTATTTTCAATGGGAAGAAATTGATCATAATTATTGCATAAATTGCATAAAATTCTAGGTGTCCAGTCACTTTTGACCATGAAGATCACAAGTGTGACTCCCAAATGAGGAGCACCAGAGGTTAATCTTACCTTATAACATTTTTTACAGTGATCGCTGGTAAGTAACTATGGGAGATTCCTTGAATATTTGGGAGATTCCTTGGCTTTTGTGCAATATCCTCATACAGATAGAGAGATAGAGAGGAAAGCATTGGGCTTCCCCTGGAGCAAACAGAATTGCTCAGTGTGAATGCCAGCCCTAAAAAGGCTCATGTCAGGCAATTCAAGAGATTCAATTGGCTGGACTAAATGGGTTCAGGGACGAAGAGCCACCTGTAGTGGATCTCTCAGCTGTTCCCATGGTGACAGTGAGACTGCTGGTTTGAGGGGGATTCCTGAACTCCTGCAGCTGTTATCTTCCTCTGGGGATACCTGTGAGCCGCGGGTCAATGGGCTTTGGAGGACAAATATGCTGTGATCTTTGAAAGTGGAATTGGGTGAAGTCATCAGTGTTCAGTTGAAGATGAATTAGATGAAGGTCTTGCGCAGCCAGACGTTAAACTAATGGGATAAAGTCTGGTCCAGACTGCAGCTTTTTCTGCAGCTTACATGACCATCTGACTGACCGTCTAAAACTGCTAACAGCCGCTGTTTTTGAATGCCATTTCGAAGCGGGTTTATCTGAAATAGATGATACCACAACAAGTTGTAATAAGCCTGTAGTTATCAAAAATCTTTCAAAGATTTGATGTCATTAACTGCAACAGCGGTCATAAAAAGCATCTTACTTGTTTTATAGAGAAACAAGTGTGCAGCCATCTTTAGAATTTTGTCCTTGAACTTGTGTTTTTGCAGAAGTGAATTTACTTATTGTAGAGTTGATGAAAATTATTATCTGCATTGTAATGTATGAAGCTGATGTCATGAATGTCAGTAGACTGGGAAATTTTTAGAATGAGCAGTATATTCATAAATTCGTTACCTGTGGAAATACAAACAGGAAGTCAGAAGACAATGAACGCAGCACTGAAAGGGGGCGGAGCTACATAAGGTCTATAGAGCGAACCAATCAGATTCTGGCACTTTCAGCCAGCATTGGCTATTCTTCTGCAATTTAGAGGGTCAGGAAGATATTAGGCATTATTATTTACAACAGTAAATTTGATGTAGCTTATAATGAACAGCAGAATGTGTTTCCTCCTTTGGGATAAAAATAAACTGGTCACGTTTTGGTGTTCCTCCTTATGTTATTTCTCGGCTTTCTTCCAGAGGTCGGTCAGGTTCTATTAATGGCTAACTAATGGTCATATGGTGCTGCACACTGATATTTGGCTTCTCTCCATATACTGTCCATACTAGCGCTGGGCAATATAGCAAATCAAAATCATACCTTTTTCCAGCATTTTGACTGTTTTCCATGTATCTCTTCATTTATTAAATCATTTTCAAAAAATAAAAATAAATATTCATTAGAATTATTTGCAAAATTTACTAGCAATTTCTGAGTGAAAACTGTTTGAAAGAAGTTTTTCAGTGTATTTGCTCTGAAATAACTTCAACAGATGATTTTTTTTCCCAATAAGATGAACTGTCATTTGATTAAACAGCCATTGTTGCCAAGTAAATGTTTAATTACATAAACTAAAACACATTAAAAATGTAGTTAAGAATAATCAAGGCATGTTTTCCCATGTTGTTTTCCAATAAATGAACTCAATTAAATATTAGATTAATAATTTAAAACATTTTAATATTAAAATACCGCATGGTGACTGTGACCATTTTTGAGTGATGATGTAAATAATTCATTAAACTGATTCATTATGATTCATTAAATTGTAAAGTCATGGAAATTAATCAAATTGCCAACTGTAGTGCCACTTTTGATATTGAAGCAAAATATGGAGAATTATTGTGAATTTTCTATATATTGCCTAGTCCCAGTCTATATATATATATAATATGTTATTTAGGGGTGTAACTGTTGGAAAGTTTTCATGGTTTGGTTTGAAGCACTGTTCTATGGTTGTGGATTTCATTTTGTAAATATTTTGTATATCATTATTAGGGATAGCGATTTGCACCATGGGAGTTACCTAGTTGATAGAAGCAGAGAAATCAACAAAAATTAGCAACGTTCCTGTCACAGAAGTGACCCCCAGGGTACAGCATGTGCAGAGGTATTTTTGCGTGTTTGAATTCCACTTGTGACATTTTCTGAGCCAGCCTCCCCCCACCCCAACTTCTTTCCATTGGTTTTTTGTCTCCACTTTCAGTTTCTATTAATTAAAAGGCACCAGAGTGAAAACAGCCCTTGCTTAATGTGTCCCTATTACCTGTCAGTTATCACTGAAATAGGCGTCTTGAGAAATCACACCTGTCTCTGTAAACTCCCTAGGCTCTGTAAACAGCAAAAAAGTCTCAGGACGACATCGAACCAGCTTGTTCCAAACCGTGGGTGGCGAATCGTACATTTTGCCTGATGTAAATTCATAGTCCTTTTATAATACGTCATTTTCATGTGCAGCACCTTCCATTGGACACACGCTACATAAGTAGGAGGTGCCTTAATCACACAGATCAGCCAATCACAAGCATATATATATATATATATATACAGTAGTGGTCAGAATTATTGGCACCCTTGGTAAATATGATCAAAGAAGGCTGTGAAAATTAATCTGCATTGTTAATCCTTTTGATCTTCTATTTAAAAAATTCACAAAAATCTTACCTTTCATTGGATAATAAGAATTTAAAATGGGGGGAAATATTATTATGAAATAATTTTTTTCTTTAATACACATGGGCCACAATTAATGGCACCCTTTTATTCAATACTTTTTGAAACCTCCATTTGCCAGTTTAGCAGCTCTAAATTTTCTCCTATAATGCCTGATGAGGTTAGAGAACACCTGACAAGAGATCAGAGACCATTCGTTCATCCAGAATCTCTCCAGACGCTTTAGATTCCCAGCTCCATGTTGGTGCTTCTTCTCTTCAGTTCACCCACTCATTTTCTACAGGGTTCAGTTCAGAGGACTGGAATGGCCATAGCAGAAGCTTGGTTTTGTGCTCAGTGACCCATTTTTGTGTTGTTTTTGAGGTTTGTGTTTGGATTATTGTACG
>JAFVLL020010343.1:0-28444 GCA_021397915.2 Tor tambroides
CTTAGTCTATGAGCTGTTCTGATGCAGCAAAAAAAAAAAAAAAACTTCAGAAAAATCTTTCTTTTAGGCACACACAGACATCAAGGATCAGCGTATTAATCTCAACAATGGTGACAAGCAGCATATTCAGATAAACAGATCAACTCTGAAAATCACAAAACAAGCTACTAAAAAGTCACAAAACAGCAAAAATAAAATAAAATAGTAAGAATAAAAGAAATCACAAAGACAATTCTGCTCATAATTTATTCATGCCGAAATGCATGATGGGAGCCATGGATGAGTTTTGATTGGTTACAACATGCGTCTTTGATGGTCACTGTTGTTGTGATTCTCACATTGATTCTTGATGTCTGTGTGTGTAAATTAAAGATTTTTTGTTTTTTAAGTTTTGGATCAAATAACTTTTAAAAACATCTGTCTGATTATACTTAAGTTGCCAGATCTTATGTTGTTTACAGTGTTGATGTCACCAACAAAACCTAACTCAGTTATTCAAGTCAATACATGATGATTATGTCAAAACATAATCATCAACACCTGTTGACTTTTGCTCTTTGCTTGTTTGGCTGTTATAATTCAGTTATGGCAGCCAAATAAAATCTAATATTAAAAGGTCAAGGGTCAAGAGCTCAACTAAATTAAACACTGACTACCATAATGATGACTTAAAATTGTTATTTTCTTCTCTGGTGATTCTGCTTGTTAACATCAGGTGTCTTCAATAATGGCCAATCATCACTCAATGAATCTCTTAATTACCTCATTAACTTTAACACTGCTTCAGTGTTACTTTTAACACTCTGTAGGATGGACCCATATAGACACCCAGCAGTGTTAATTTAACACCAGGGATTTTGCTGTGTGTGGTATCAGCAAATTGCGACCTACTGTCGCAACTCTTTACAGAAATTCCGTGACGTCAAGGCTGTAATATGACTAGTTATCAAGGCACGTGTGATCCAAGTTGACCGTTATGCTTTCTCCAATAATTTAACCTGTATTGGACCCTCGTATCTCCCAATAACAAGACAATCTCTGGTTTAGATATGTATGAAACACAGCTCATACAGATGTCACTTCCAAATCAAGCAGCTTTCTGTTTGCCAGATTCGCGGAACTCTTTCGCGCTCACGCCCACCTCACGACCACCTATTGACATGACTGAATTCACCCGCGAAAATTCGCAGAATGCGACCGCACCTTGGACCTTGAGGAAAATTCCTACCTTAGTTATCGGCTCAATTAGTTACACATTGGTTCTTACTCTTACATTCTCTTCCCGTTCTGTCTGTCCATTAAAGGCTGACAGCATATGTGGCTAAAGTGATCGCGATGGCCAGTGATCTGATTGCCATAGAGGATCATGTGATCTGCAGCGCCCTCACCTGGCTGGCCACAAACAAACAGCTGCCAGACGGCATGTTTAAAGAAGACACTCCTGTTATACATGAAGAGATGCTCGTAAGCCATTTTAGGATTTAGTGGATGGATTATTTTCATTGCATGGGATTATTTTCTGTTAATAGCACTGCCTTTATATGAGTCATTAATTCTCTACATACAATCCGAATTCCGGAAATGTTGGGACGTTTTTTAAATTTGAATAAAATGAAAACTAAAAGACTTTCAAATAACATGAGCCAATATTTATTCACAATATATCATAGAGAACATAACAAATGTTTAAACTGAGAAATTTTACACTTTTATCCACTAAATCAGCTCATTTCTAATTTGATGCCTGCTACAGGTCTCAAAAAAGTTGGCACGGGGGCAACAAAGGGCTGAAAAAGCAAGACATTTTGAAAAGATTCAGCTGGGAGAACATCTAGCAACTAATTAAGTTAACTGACATTATGTCTGTAACATTATTAGCTATAAAATGGATGTCTTAGGGAGGCAGAGTCTCTCAGAAGTAAAGATGGGCAGAGGCTCTCCAATCTGTGAAAGAGTGCATAAAAAGATTATGGAATACTTTATAAACAACATTCCTCAACGTCAAATTGCAAAGGCTTTGCAAATCTCATCATCTACAGTGTATAATATCATCAAAAGATTCTGAGAAACTGGAGAAATCTCTGTGCGTAAGGGACAAGGCCAAAGACCTTTGTTGGATGCCCGTGGTCTTCGGGCCCTCATACGACACTGCATCACTCATCGGCATGATTCTGTCGTTGACATTACTAAATGGGCCCAGGAATACTTCCAGAAACCACTGTCGGTAAACATAATCCACCGTGCCATCTGCAGATGCCAACTAAAGCTCTATCATGCAAAAAGGAAGCCATATGTGAACATGGTCTAGAAGCGCCGTCATGTCCTGTGGGCCTAGGCTCATTTAAAATGGACCGTTTCAAAGTGGAAAAGTGTTCTATGGTCAGACGAATCCAAATTTGACATTCTTGTTGGAAATCACAGACGCCGTGTCCTCCGGGCTAAAGAGGAGGGAGACCTTCCAGCGTGTTATCAGCATTTAGTTCTAAAGGCAGCAAGTCTCATGGTATGGGGGTGCATAAGTGCATACGGTATGGGCAGCTTCCTGTTTTGGAAGACACTATGAATTCTAAAAGGTATATAAAGGTTATAGAGCAACATATGCTCCCCTCCAGACTACATCTATTTCAGGGAAGGCCTTGTGTATTTCAGCAGGACAATGCAAAACTACATACTGCAGCTATCACAACAGCATGGCTTCGTAGTAGAAGAGTCCGGGTGCTGAATTGGCCTCCCTGCAGTCCAGATCTTTCACCTACAGAAAACATTTGGCGTATCATTAAATGAAAAATACGTCAAAGACGACCATGAACTCTTCAGCAGCTGGAAACCTATATCAGGCAAGAATGGGACCAAATTCCAACACCAAAACTCCAGAAACTCATAACCTCGATGCCCAGACCTCTTCAAACTGTTTTGAAAAAAAGAGGAGATGCTACACCATGGTAAACATGCCCCCGTCCCAACTATTTTGAGACCTGTCGCAAGCATCAAATTTGAAATGAGCTAATTTTGTGCATAAAATTGTAAAATTTCTCAGTTTAAACATTTGTTATGTTATCTATGTTCTATTGTGAATAAAATATTGGCTTGTGTGATTTGAAATTATTTTAGTTTTAATTTTATTCAAATTTAAAAACGTCCCAACATTTCACCATGGTGGTGGATGAGGAGATACCCCCCTGACAATGTAGAATGCTTTGAGTGCTTGTAAAAAGCAGAAAAGCTCTATATAAATGTAATGAATTATTATTATTATTATTTCCGGAATTCGGGTTGTATTTATTGTGAAATTATTTTCAGCCAAGCTGTAAATTTGTCAAATTATGCAAAAGTTTAATATATTAATTAAGACAAAAGAGGTCATTTTATCCCACAGATTATTACATTATATTATTTTTTGGGGCTAAAATGATTCCCACCACAGAATACTGAAAATGCATGACTTAAAATTGTGATAGAAATGTTAAATTAAAAGAATCACAAAATTCTATGATTCTTGCATGTCCACTGCTGAGACTTATTAGTAGACAAATTGAATAGTGCATTCAAAGGGCCAAACCTGACAGTAGTTGAAGAAACGCCCTACAATAATTTATGATAATTTATTTAAATAGATCATAAATAGTTTTGAGAAACTGGGAGACATCAAGGTCAATATGCTGTTAAAGAAATCCTGCAGTAGAGTTTTACTAACAGTTGTTATTATGTTGTTTGATGTCTCATTTATTTTCATATGTTAGTCTGATTTATATGTGAATTCCAGGGTAACGTACACGGGAAAGATGATGATGCCTCTCTGACTGCATTCGTCCTGATTGCCATGCAGGAGGGAAGCAAGATCTGTGCTGGATCTGTAAGTGTGATTCCTGGAAACAGCGCAGTGATACGTCACCTTCGTCTCGAGCACATCTCACTCGATCTCTCTCTCAAAACTAGAATCTTCAGAACAGTATGAAAAGAGCCACTGATTACCTGCTGCTGAGAGTTCACAGTCTGACCAGCACTTACGCTGTTGCTATGACTTCTTACGCTTTGGCCCATGCTGGAAAACTCAATAAAGACATATTGAAGAGTTATTCTACCCAGAACGAAGGTCAGTTATGTTACAGTCAGCTCAACTACAGCAACATAAGTGCGTAGTAAAAAAATTGTCTGACTGACATGTAAAAAACAAACACAGTTCACTTCCTACCTCTGTTTGTCATTCGTGTTGTTGTAATCAGGTGGAACAGTTTGTGTTTTAAGTTATAAGGGAAGAAACCTAAAACTAACACTAAAATTCAAAAACATTATGCAAAATATTCTGCAATACCAACATGTAATGTATCACACTAGATACTGTAAAAGTAATCTTCTTAATATTCAATATTGATAACTGTATTTAAACTGTTAATTGAAATGAAGCTGAAATAAAATAAAAATATTAGACGAAAAATGTAAACTTAGTTCAGATAGTTGCCAAGGCAGTTTTTTTTTTCATTTCCGTTTAGTTTAACTTGAAGCGCTAAAATTAAAATGAACTGAATAAAATGTAGTGAAAATAAAATAAATGAAAACTAAAACTGAAATTAAAATAAAATAAAATGAGCATAAATAGTAATATTAATCAAAAACTAATAAAATAGCAAAAGCACAAAAAAATACAAAAATTTAAAAGAAAACTGAAAGTATAAAAATACAGGTTCATTCAAAATATTTTTTAAAAATTGTAATAATATAAAAAATAATACAGAAATAACACAAACAAACAAAATGTTTTTTTTTTCAGAAATGTATGTATTTGTTTGTTTGTTTATTTCTACTAAGTTTGTAATAAGTGCTTTGAACAACTTTGTAGTTTATTTATTCGTTTGTTTGTTTATTTATTTATTTTTATCTTTGCCTATTACGTATGTATGTGTGTGTGTAGGATGTTGTTTTTTCTCCTTCCACGTTGCCATTATTAATAAGAAAATAATTCTTTATTGATTTCCCTGGATAAATAAAGTTAACCACACAAAATTAAAACATAAATAAATAAAAATAAAATAAATAAATTTCCCCCAAACACAAATTTAAATATATATATATATATATATATATATATATATATATATATATATATATATATACATTTATTTATTTATTTTCAAGTAAAGCTAGTTAAACATAACTAAATAAATGTAAAAAGTGCAGTAGTGACATCAAAACAATGATAGCCCTGTACCCATGCCATCTTTTTCCATAAACAGCCGGTACATTCTGGAGGGTTCCTGGAGCACATCAGCACTCTCTAGAGGCCACAGGTTATGCACTTCTTGCTCTGGTGAAAGCAAAGGATTTCCAGAGCGCTGGAGCAGCGGTGCGCTGGCTGAGAGCACAGAGAGTGTCATACGGAGGCCATGGAGGCACACAGGTGAAGATCACTAACACTTCAATAGCTTTGGAAATGAACCCTCCTGGTCTAACCAGGAGGTGGTCTAACACTGGTGCATTCGCTTAATCAAAAACAAATCAATATCGCCTGCTCTTCCTAGGCAAGCATCATCGTTTTCCAGGCCGTAGCTGAATATCGTATGGAAGCGAAGAAGCAGGGCGTGAATCTGAACGTTGAACTCTCTGTGGAAGGAAGAAAATCTCACAACAAATGGACTTTCACTAGTTCCAACAAGCATGTGACGCGCTCAGACAAGGTGAAAGAGCAAATGATCACACGTGCATGCTATTTATTATGCATTTCACATAATGTGAAATATAATTAAACTAAGTCAAATGTTTCCCGTCAGGTCAAACTGACACAGAAATTCAATATCACTGCTCATGGGAACGGACTGGCCACTCTCTCGGTGAACACTCGCCTCTTAAGTGGATATTACAAATATAATTTAAAATACATGTAAATTAATCTAATTCTTTTATCTCAGGTGTTTTCTCTGTATTATGCTCTGCCTGAAGAGAGAGAGAATGACTGTAATGCATTTGATCTCAGTGTGCGGATGAAGAAAGAGCATGACGGTAGGAGTCATCATGATTCATCATCTGTACATTCAATACCTCTCACAAGTTTGGGGCCAGTGAGGATGCATTAAATTGATCAAAAGTGACTGTGTAATGTGCAACAATGCTGTTCTTTTGAACATTCCATTCATCAAAGAATCCTGAAAAGCAAAATGTAATGGTTTCACTGTTTCCACAAAAATATTCAGCAGCACAAGTGTTTTTAACATTGATAACAATCAGAAATGTTTCTTGAGCAGCAAATCAGTGTATTAGAATGATTTCTGAAGGATCAGGTGACACTGAAGACTGGAGTAATGATGCTGAAAATTCAGCTTTGATCACAGCATCATTTTACAATATATTCACATAGAAAACAGTTATTTTAAACTGTAATAATATTACACATTATTACAGTATATTTGATCAAATAAATGCGGCCTTGGTGAGCAGAAGAGACTTCTTTCAAAAACATGAAAACATTTTAGCGACCCCAGACTTTTTCTTCAGCCTATATATTTGTCCATAAGAACCTCTGTAATTAGACACAATTAACATTGTTATATCTTTCTGTACGCAGTGTCACATCCAGGCGCCATCGAAAGTTACCTGTTCACGATCGAAACCTAGTGAGTATAACACTAATTTCAGTTTCGTTCATCCAAATGTCAGCTATTCACATCTTCAGCATAATGTGAGAATGTATTGATGATATATTAGATCGTGCTGCATCGTATACATGTTGTTTTAATCCATCTGTGCAGTTTCAAGAGCTCAGAGAGAGACGCTGCCATGACTGTTGTGGATGTTGGTCTGCTGACAGGGTTTAAGGTGGATGAAAATGATCTTTCAAAGGTAAAAATGCTCAGTGATTGTAAAAAGTTGACAACCTCTAACTGAAAGTAAGCCTCATGTGATGCTAAAATACAAATGTCATTCGACTGCACCTTTTTATATTGTGTACAATTCTCGGTTTGACTGATATTTTCATTGTCTAATCGATTTCCATCAGTTATCTAAAGGGAAAGAAAAGTACATCGAGAGATTTGAGATGAACACGGAGCTTTCTGAGCGCGGCTCGCTGATCATCTTCTTAAATAAGGTACACTGGCTCACTATTTAACGCAGCATTCATGTAGCTGCCGATTTGATCACCAAACCTTTAAGAAACTCATAAAACCAGACAAACAAACAATATTTGAAATTGCTATCCAAATAAACACATAGCCAGGATTTAATGTGCATGTGCTGTACATGTGTCATATATTAACAACAACAATGTGACACCAACACACTTTGACTTCTAAATTTTATTTAGTAAGCTCTGTTAAGGACTTGTTTAATAATATCCTTCAAGAAAATGTGTACATTTAAAACACTGTGTGTAATTTTATTCTATTTTGTTTGGTTTTATTTTGCATTATTTATACATCTCATATGTAACTGGTAGAAAATATACAACACCACTGTATGGACGTCTGAGAATGAGAGGCCTTATTCAGTGTAATTATCATTATTGTGTTTAATTTCTCTTTAAAATTAGTATTTGTATTCAAACACTTGGATTCTGTAACTAAAGCAATTTGTTTTAGTTTCTCAAAGTGCTCAGAGGTAAAAAAAGAACACTTAACTTTCAATGAACTTACAATGTTTAATATAAATTCATAGTAATTGTGCATGCATCTCATTAGGTTTCTCATAAAGAGAGGGAAAGGATTGCCTTCAGAATGCACAAGATGAATGAAGTGGGAATGCTGCAGCCCGCCGGAGTCACTGTGTACGAGTACAATGCTCCAGGTGTGCGATGGACAAGAAAACAGGGTGCTTTTAACAGCATGTGTGCTTAATCTAACATGCATATTTCCACAGATGACCGCTGTGTGAAGTTTTACCATCCTCATAAGAAAGACGGAGCACTGAACAGACTCTGCCATGAGGACCTGTGTCAGTGTGCTGAAGGTACGCACACCTATAAACTGAATGCAAACTGCTGATGTTTTTAAAGAAATGAATACTTTTATTTAGCAAGGATGCATAAAACTGATCAAAAGTGACAGTGAAGACGTTTATAATGTTGCATTTCAAATAAATGCTGTTCTTTTGAGCTTTCTATTCATCAAAGAATCCGGGAAAAAAAATAAAATGTATCATGGTTTCCACAGAAATTTTCAGCAGCACAACTGTTTTCAACATTGATAATAACCATATCTTGAGCAGCAAATCAGCTTATTAGAATGATTTCTGAAGGTTCATGTGACACTGAAGACTGGAGTAATGATGCTGAGAATTCAGCTTTGATCACAGGAATAAATTACATTCTAAAATATATTCATACAGAAAACAGTCATTTTAAATTGTAATGATATTTCACAATATTACTGTTTTACGCCAGTCTTCATACTGTTCAATTTATATTTGTGTGACTTGTGTCTGTATTTGTAGAGAACTGCAGTCTCCAAAAGAAGCATCACATTACGGAGTCTCAGCGTGCGTATAAGGCCTGCGCGCCTGGGGTTGAGTACGGTAAACACGCCACTATCTGCTTGTGTAAATGTGTGTCTGTGTGAATTCTTAGAGCTGTGATTTATATGCTGTAACTCACTTCTTTGTAGTTTATAAGACCAGAGTGCTGGGAATGGAGCTTTCACTGCAAGCAGACATCTACAACATGACCGTTGAGCAAGTGCTGAAAGAAGGTAAGAGCACATCCTGTCAAGCAAAAGTGCTTTATAATCTCAACCTTGACCTTTGTTGTGGTTGTAAATATTCGGTAATCATGAATTTGCAAAAGTTCAAAAGTTTGGGCTCGGTAAGATTTTTGAAAATAAATCTCTTCTACTCATCAAGGTGACACTGATCAAAAATTCAGTAAAAAGAGCAATAATGTGAAATATCATAATTTAAAATGACTGTTTTCTATGTGAATATATTGTAGAATGTAATTTATTCCAGTGATCAAACTGAATTTTCAGCATCATTACTCAGATCCCTCAGAAATCATTCTAGAATGCTAATAGGCTGCTCAAGAAACTTTTATGATAATTATCTATGTTGAAAACAGTTGTGCTGCCGACTATTTTTGTGGAAGCCATAATATATTTTTATTTTCAGTATTCTTTGGTGAACGGAAAGTTAAAAAAGAACAGCAGTTATTTGAAATAGAAAACTTTTGTAACATTTTAAATGTCTACTGTCATTTTTATCAATTTAATGTGTCCATGATGAATACAAGTTCATCAAAATCTATTTTAACAAAAAATAAAAAATAAAAATAAAAATCTTACTGACCCTAAACTTTTGAATGGTAGTGTATGCAGTTCTGAAAATATGAATTTGTCATTATGAGGAATTAATAAATATGAATTTGAAGTTTTAAAGTAAATCATTCTTCTCTACATTTGAAAAATATTTGATCTGTTTTTGTTGGTACTTGTTAAAATTAGCATCTCTAATTTTAGTGTAGCCAAGTGGAGAAAACTAACAAAACTTTACGTTAAATATAAATTGGCTGTGGGTCCTTTAAGAAACTGTGCTTGCGACACTTGCTTTGCGGCGCTCCAGCATGTAACAGATGTGTGCAGATTTCAGTGAGAGCAGAGCAACTAACGCAAACTAGTGCTCTGGGTTGTGCGCCATTATTCGGAAATTGGCGAGGACGTTTATGGATTGCATGTGCGAGGTGGATCGGGTTTGATCACGTTTTGGGACACGTGCAAGGACTGGTCTCTACCGTATTTCATTTGATTTTATTTTACTCCATTTAATTTCATTCTAGTGCAATTCAGAAAGACTGAATTTTCCTGTATCTGAACCTTGAACTTTTTGGATGTTGTACTCTTCCTGGACTGAATTTATCAGAATTTGAAATTAGTGCTTAATCTCTTGTTTTTGTCAAATAAGCACAGCAGAGCCATAAGATTTACTTTATTTTATTCATTTTTTCCCTTCAGTACTTACTCCCATTGATCGCTGTCCTTCTGAGAGACAGCCGTCAGAATAAAGCCCCTTAAAAGATATTTTTTTGTATCCTGTGTTGCTTCCTTAAAACTCAAAGGGCACATTAGATTTATAAAATGGAATGCAAAATTGGTTTGGAAGTAAAAAAAAAACAAAAAAAACAAAACATTTAAGAACATATATTTTAATTAGTGCTGTCAAACAATTAATCACGATTAATCGCATCCAAAATAAAGGTTTTTGTTTACATAATATATGTGTGTATACTGTGTATATTTAATATGTATATATAAAAATACAAACACGTGCATGTATATATTTATGAAAAATGTTATGTTTATGTTAAATATATTTATATATAATATAAAATATAAGAATATAAATATATACATGTAAATACATGTAAATATTTTCAAAATATTTACTGTATGTGTGTGTATTTATATATACATAATAAACATACAAAGTACACATACATACATTATGTAAACAAAAACTTATTTTGGATGCGATTAATCATTTGACAGCACTAATTTTAATAAATCTTGAGTAAATATTGCAATGAAATGCAATGGTAAAATCACAGTCTAATTCACAGTCAATTTGCTATCCATATTTAAACTCTATATGGCTCTATATAAGGCTTTTTTGATTGTGAAATACAGGCACCTGATTAAAAACTGTATGGTTTCCAGGCACTGAAGCAGATGTGCAAGGGAAGATCAGGTCTTTCTTGGCGCATCCTTTTTGTAGAGAGTTTCTAGACTTCCAAGAAGGCAAAACCTACCTGATCATGGGCCAAACCACAACACTTCCAAGGATTGGTGGAAGGTAGGAGCTTTATGAACATTATGAGGACAGTTTACCACTTACATACAAGTTCAGTTCCAGTCCACTCCAAACCACAGTAGGTTTACGTGATCCCTGAGCTTTCACATCAGCTTTTGAGCGTTGAACACATGATCTTCGTTTGTTTATGTGTTTGTTTGTTTTTTTAGACTGAGGTACAGCCTGGGTGAGGAGACCTGGATTGAATACTGGCCGACACAAGAGGAGGCCCAAACCCAAAAATACAGAGACACGTACATCGGCATCACTGCACTCGCTGACGAGCTCTTCAACTTTGGATGCACAACTTAATGATCCTTCTGTGATGACCCATGAAATCTGTAATTCAATCCCAAAACTTTGCTTGATTTGTATTTCCTTCTCTGGTAACACTTGTGTTAAACCTAAAGGCCTGTTCATACCAGGGATAATTCTAATGGCATCGATAAAAGATTTATTTTTCTTCTTATTCCAGAATCACTGCAAGAAATTATCAATGTTCATTAGCCTAAGCTTTATGTAGTAGGTAGACCAGGGCTAGTTGTCACAGTTATTACTCCAGTGAATGTTTCTCAAAGTGGGTTTATTATTTAGTGAAGTCTTGGCTACAAAATCCTCAGAACTGGGTAGATACTTTCAAATTGTTGTGTGTTACTGATTACAAATGACAAAATTACCAAAATTGTAGTTGGTTGCATAATCTGGATTACACATTTTAGGTAATGTAGTCTGACTACTTTTGGATTACTTTCAGATTACTTTTAACCTAATGTTCATTTTTTCACATACAGTTGAATGGGATTATTGTGCAACAAATTCATAAGCGAGATAGAGAGGAAATGTATTTCTTTTTTAATATCAATTTCATGAAACACATTAAACATTTCATGTGTGGATGAAATGACATGAATTTGTGCAGTTTGATGTGTTTTGAAAACAAAGACCTTCCAAAGACATAGCAATGCATGGTTAAATGACTGATTGAGTGATAATTCAAATACTAATTAAAATGTGTCCATTTTCTGTGCAATCGTAGGTAGTGGATGGTGTGTGCAATTACACAAAAACTGGAAGACTGTCCAAATGTGTGTACGTGGGTTCATTTAGAAAGGAAAATTTAAAAGAAGAAGAAGAAAATAATTGACCTGAATCAATAAAATAAATAATAAATAATTTACTGCCTTTGTGTGAATAATATGTAATTCATAAAAACTAACTGTAATCTGAATATGAGCATTTCAAAACATAATACAATCTAATTACAAGTACTTTTTTTTTTTTTTTTTTAGGAATCTGATTACATAATCTAGATTACATGTAATCAGTTGCTACCCAGCACTGAAAATGCTCCAGAACATTTATCGCTCAGGAAATAAAACATTTAATTTATAGAAGACTACTGTATGTGCACTGAATTTGCAAAAAAAAAAAGTCATCTTTGTGCTGTAATCTGACATACAAAACACTTTAACGTGACTCCATCTATTTACACTTTTCACTATTTTAAAGTTAATTCAGATGACCTTTGAATGTGTTAAGATGATTTGTTTTCAATTTTCACATCATTGCAAAACACCGGCTCAGTGGATGATTGTGAAAGACAGAATGACTGCATCAACTTTCAGAGGGAAAATGACACGAGATCAAATTTCTGTAGATCAAATCATTTTTTGTAGATCAGTAATGATTACAATCACCAACAGCAACTCGATCGATTGAGAAATTGTGGTTTTTAACTTCAGGTTCACTATGAGTTTGCATACACCGACAGAAAACGACAAATTCTAAAGCTGGGTGTTGGATTGGCATCAATTGGTGCAAAACTTCTTTTCAGAACATAAAAAAGTAATTAACTGACTAATTTATTTACTTGCACATGATCCCATTCCAGCGTGATGCTGCTGTGATGCTGTGATGCTCTGAACCAGAGAGAGAGAAGTAGAAAGAGAAGGTGTCACAACTTTATCGGCCAGAATAGTCCTCCGCTGAATCATGGCGCAGGTCCCTCCACCCATCTTACCCAATAACTGACAGCGAGGAGGAGGAGAATGATGGTGATGATGAGGGAGGATGAATATATTGTGAATTAGTGTTTGGTACTTTAGTTCGGAGCCCGTCAGGGACAGACAGGTACGATGCGCGTGGACTCGCTGTGGCTGGCGGCTGTTGTCTTTTCATTACCGCTCCTCTCTCTCTGCGACCCCCTGTGAGTATCACAACACACACACTAGGACTGCACCATGTAACATGTAATGTAACGTAATGTAACACCTTCTCTTATCTAAAGCTTCAGAATTGATATAAAATTGATTCATTTCTTTGCCAAACTTTATATTTTAAATATGTATGTGTGCTTCATGTGATTACAGATCTCAACTTTATTGGGAAAAGTTCAGGCAAAACTTTCTGAATAATAAATAACAACAAATAATAAATTATATCACTGAGTCTTGAGAAGTGAGACAAAACCTTGTACTCAGACAAATTTAGCTACTTTTATGTGTCTTATGTGTACTAAGCCACTGGGCTATGCTTTGATGCAACCTTTGATTTTTTTTTTTTTATCAAAATGTGCTTTTTACTTTGGGCTGTGTAATATAATTTATATAATAACTTTATCTTTAACAGCAAACAAGATGTTTTTAACATTTCAAAACACATTCTCATGTTAGCAGACAGATTACACTTTCACATGTGACCAACAATTCCTCAACAAATCTAAAATATCATAATCAAATATTATCAAAATATTAATCTGACAGAGCTGACAGAGATGACACATCTGATGGTGGTGACGAAAACCCGAATTTGTAGTCATTTTAACTATCAAACAATTAATCAATTACTGTATAGCAATCCACAAAAGCAACATATGCTGGCAGGTCACATAGTTAGTATTTGTACATTAACCGACAAATTAAACACTATTTTATATTTAATCTAATTAAAAATGACTTGAAACCACAAAAAAATAAATAAATGTGATGGCTTCACATTGAATGTAAACTCCGCCATTGGAGACACTAATCACCATTATGGTGACATCGAATGAAACAAATTTTAGATCAAAACCCCTGTTAATTCTCAATAAGAACTTCTGTTGACGTCTGACAGAAAGCCAGTCTGGTTAGTAATGCATGAAGCTGGCTATGCTATTTGTGGAGTTGTTTAATCCTCCTCTGCTGAGATCTTCAGAGATTTAATGTCTTCATTTAAAGGGGACCTATTATGCCCCTTTTTACAAGATGTAAAATAAGTCTCTGATGTCCCCAGAGTGCATATGTGAAGTTTTAGCTCAATATACCCCACAGATAAATTTTTACAGCTTGTTAAAATTGCCATTTTTAGGGCGTGAGCCAAAACGCGCTGTTTTGAGTGTGTTGCTTTAAATGCGAGTGAGCTGTTGCTCCCGGAGAAGAGGGCGGAGCTTCAAGAGCTCGAGCTCCGCATTAGCAGTGCTAGCCTTTACAAATAAACATCCCCCTATCAGTACAAGCCTGTTATCTTTACAGAAAACTACTCGGTTTCAAAGTCAGTCATCTGATTATACTGTGCATAATAAATTCACGTTTATGAATTACACAGACAGGGAGCACGGCGGGATAAAAATAACAACATAGCTGGTCTCATGCTATCACAGACTTTATAAGTCCCACTTCTGATTATGAGCTCGACAACTTCAAGCGATCGACTCACATTGCTTTCATACGCAACTTTTAACTAACGTTACCACATTCCTATTCACGATCATTCTGGCAGCACTTGAAGGCAGCATCAGCGAAAACACACAGAGACAATGATAGCTTTAGCAATAAGCCTTACAGAGTGCCAAGAAACTCTTTCAGAAAGGCAATTTGGAAAACAAAACGCATGATACTTACTTTGTCTGGAGCTGATGTTCGTGCATGAAGCGTTGGTATTAATTTCTAAACATATTGTGGACGTCACCAATTTTTTCCGGGATATTTCCTTCGAAAACGAAATTTAACCACAGTGTCCTTGGCTGAGATGGCGGGAGATTATGGTGACTCCTATGTTCATTAGTGCATCCCAAAACACAACACTTGTAAAGCCTCTTTGGTGCTGATATTATATATATCTCCAGTAATGGCGGACCGCATCTTCTCACTCAGGGCTGTGTTTATGCTAATACAGCAGAGAGCGTCACAGATGGGCGGGACTTTTTCCCCTCAGTGAGGCGCAGAGAGGGAGAATCTGAAACAGCTCATTTGGAGAGACTGTTCATGACTTATTGGTTTTATAAAAAAAATGAGTTGGTGAATTTTTAACATTATAGGCTGGTTGTTTTCACATACTGTGGCCACACAACTGTGTTCAAACAGCTTATAAAAGTGATTTTTCCATAATAGGTCCCCTTTAAGGCTGTGGCTGAGGTCACTTGTAGCTCTTGAGTTTCTGTTTTGTCTCCTTTTTTCTGTTGTTTTCTTCTTTCCTTCAGTGATGGCTCTATAAATAATATATGAAGATTTTGTGGCTCAGATAAGGTCCAGTATGGTTTATTTCTTTGCTCTTGGCTGACATGTGGCATTGCTATGGCCTGCTTGTTGCCCAGATCTGGCAAACAGGAGCGGTCCGCCCAAGTGCCATCATTTCACGCTACATGTGGGCCAGATCATCATTCCACATGGTCCGGATCTGGGCTGGCAATATGTTGCTATCTGGGTCTGCAGAGGTGCAATGTGGCAAGGGGGTCGTTTAGAGCAGCGGTTCTTAATCCTGGTCCTCGTGACCCCCCCCCCCCCCCCCATGCATATTTTGCATGTCTCTCTTGTTTAACACACCTGATTTAGATAACCATCTCGTTAGAAGAGAGCTCCATGAACTCCATGAATGAACTGTGTTCCGATTTACCTATTCCCTACTGTTCTCTACTCCCTGCACATGGGAAATCAGCTGAACTTTACTTCACTTCAGAACACAGATTTGTCTGCAGCGTCTCCACACACAGACAAAACTTACTCCGGAAGTGTGATTGTTATTTAACCATAATCATGAGATTTGCATAGAAGTCACGTCTCACACACTTTAATACGCTTTGAATGAAACATATACGCTTCTTTCGAACTGGAATCATGGCGGAATATTCTGTGATGGCCACTTCGCAGGGCTCTTATGGTAGAATGGAACAAACCCCTGAAGCGCTGAGAGAAACATACAAAATGTGCAGAGTGGGGGGGTTGCGAGGACCAGGATTAAGAACCGCTGGTTTAGAGTGACAGCTGCCACTGATATACCATGATTTTTTTTTTACATTTTAATTCATGTCTAAAGGTGTTGACAAAGAGTGGGGACACAACTTTGAAGCCTTATGAAACATGCATGTGTCATTGAAAAAAACAACCTTGCTTTGATATGAGATATTATTAAGTGTTGCCTTTGATAAAACAAGCTCTTTTTCATCATTAAAAAAAAAATAAATAAATAATTATATTATATTACATATATTACATATATGAATGAGTGAACCCTTCTCTGTGGACACTGTTTTAGATGTAGTGAGATGACAATAAGTGTCATAGATTTTATATAATAATGATGTAATTAAACTGAAGGTGATAATTGTGTTAAGTACATTATATTATTAATCCCCATAACATTTACAATTGAAAATGTTTTCACTTTTAAACCTAATAGCAATTATAATTGCTGGACATGTTTGTCCCATGTATCAAGTATCAGTGATACATCCTGACTACCAGCTATGGAGTTTTGTCCTCTGTAGAGGACATTATATTTTAGCCATTTCTCTGAGACGTTACATGTCACACTTGTAGGATGTCCTGTACAGAGCACATTCAGGGCTTTTCAGAGACGCTAAATGATTGGATATTTCACCGTGACCACTCCCTCTCCTTGGTCTTTAAAAATGGCTGACATTAATTTAGTGATCAAGTGTAACACCCTTATTGAAATAGTATAATATTTTGTAATTATCTTTTAAATCTGACTCATTTTCAAATTGTTTGTCGTAAATAAACATCTCAGGAAAATGTTATGGGGTTTCAAATCTAAATAAGACCTTCTGTTATGAAACAGGACGTTGATTTCATACATGTCCTCTGTAGAGGGCACCAGGACATAAAGCATGTTTATTACACATTTAGGGAGACACAACAAATGAATAGAGAAATATATATATATATATATATATATATATATATATATATATAATGTATGTATGTATATATACATATTAATATTCCTATTATAGATATTACTATGAAAATATTGCTAATTATTACTCCCATTATTGCACTTATTTGTTCATTCTATGTTGCCCCAAAAACACATTAATATGCAAATTAGATAGTTTATAGACACATATAATGGAAAAACTTGTTTATGGCCATTTTACACACATTTTACATAAATATTTTTTTTTATTTATTATTTTTTTTAATATCTTTCATTATGCCTTTTCATGTGTTTTTATGTTTATTTTAAAAAAAAAGTTATCTTCTTGGGCAGCACTCATTTTCAGTAAATAAATGTAGTGCCATATCTTTTGTAAAAGTGCTGTCTGTGAAATGAGAACCGTTCCTCCTAAATGAATGTGTTTTGTTCAGGTACATTCTCTCTGCGCCCAATATACTGAAGGTGGGGTCCCCAGAGAAAGTGTTCGTGGAGGCGCAGGACTACTCTGGAGTCAGTCTGAATGTTAAAATCTCAGTAAGAAGCCCTAAAGATGACAACCGTGAAGTGGCGAGTGCGTCGGTTACTCTGACACCCGCCAAGAACTACCAGGATCTGGTCGAGATCGAGGTGAGGCGCTCCTCTCACACCAATGCTTTTGGGTGGAGGCTGTCAAAAATGTGTAGATGTGTTTTACAGTGAAATTTGACTATGTTAGCACAATGAATGCTAGTTTGCTGTGTTTCAGAGTGTTTTTTTCTCAGTTGTCCGTGTATGGTGTGTCTGTAGATACCCGGAAATGCGTTTTCCTTTGAGAAAGGAGTGCAGCAATATGCTGTCCTGCAAGCCCAGTTTCCACAGAAGCTCCTGGAGAAAAAGGTCATGGTGATCTTTCAGTCTGGACACATAGTGTTACAGACCGACAAGACCATCTACACTCCAGACAGCACAGGTGCGCTGATATTTGCTGCTCTGCATTTGTTTCCATCATAGTTCTTGCACCAAGCTGGTCTCCTAATACTTGTCTTCTCCCTGTAGTTTATTACCGGGTGTTTTCACTGAGTCCAGGCATGACACAGCCTGTGGAAAGTGGAGTCAGAGTGGAGATCTTGGTAAATGTGTCCTTCGTCTGTGTATGAAAGTACATCAAGTTCCAAAATTTGAGACCGCAAAACTTTAAAACGGCAGATTTTTGTCTCTTTTGGAGACTTTTGTACTGCATGTGTACTTCTCATCAGTGTGTTTAGCTGTTAGTGTTCACGTTTCATAAATATTTTAACATAAACTTCAATGTTGGCAGACACCTGATGGCATCAGCCTTGAGAGCAAATCTGTTTATCCTGGTGGAGGAATGGTGTCTGGAACCTTCAGCCTGACGGATCCGGCCAGGTGAGGACGAGTGAACAACCTGTCTGAATAAAACCTAATATTGCTCAGTCACTTTCCAAAACATGTTGTACAAATTATCATCCCATCTTTGTGCTTTTATTTGAAATTTTATTTTAAACATCCTTTTGCAATGAAAAGTATTATTTAAACTAGCATATACTTTAGTTAACTTGAGTTAACAAAATAAAAAATGAAAAGTTATTTAAACTTACATATTTTACCATTAGAAAAGGTCTTTTTTAACAATATAAAATACTGTCTGTAAAATGTGTATCTAATCTAATCTAATCTGATCTAATATAAGGAACATTTGTTAAAAAATGTTGTACCATTTTTGTGAAATGTACCTATTAATCTTTCAATGAAGTTGTGAAATGACAAATAATGTATTTTGCTTTGCAATAAAAAATGAAATATGTATTTAATTTATACTGTTTAGTTTTAATTGCTAGAAAATTAAGAAATAGCAAAATTAGAGTTGAATTCAGACAAACGTAGCAAAAAATTACATTACAGTTGTCATTCTTATGATATATAATCTAATATAATATAATATAATAGGTAACACTTTATTTTGATAGTCCACTTTACACATTCTACTAACTATATGTAACTTAGGAGCTACATGTCAACTAATTCTCATTAATTTTTAACTACATGTCTACTAACTCTAGACTGTAGGCTTTTAGGTTAGGTTTAGGGTTAGTATAATAAGTTGACATATACTTGCAAAGTTTCTCGTAGTCAGTATGTTGTATGTTGTGGACCCATCAAAATAAAGTGTTAGAAGATATTAAGCAGACAGTCTACTAATACTCTAATGACTGCTAGTTGACATGTAGTTGCAAAGTTACTTACTGTTAACAGAATGTCTAAAGTGGACTATTGAAATAAAGTGTTACCATATAATATGATATAATATGTGGAAAGTACATATTATCTTTCAATAAGACTGTGAAATGACAAATGTTTGTTGTTTTACAATAAAAAAAATAAAATATGTTTTTCATTTATATTTTTATTTTGGTAGAAAATTAGGAAATTACAAAAATCAGGGTTAAGTTCAAACAAAGACAGAAAAGAAAGATCTTTCAATAAGATTGTGAAATGACAGATAATGACCTTTTCATCTGGTGTCCAAATAGCCCAGGGTTGTGGAAACTTGTGGCGTGGCACCAGAACAGCCCACAGAAGAACTTCTCCAGTGAGTTTGAAGTCAAAGAATACAGTAGGTGCCTCTGCGAGCTGTTACTAAACAACATTGCACAAAGATAAACCCGTGACATCTGCAATCCGCTGATATCAACTCAGCTTCTTCCTGTTCCTCCTGCAGTGCTGCCCAGCTTCGAGGTCTCTTTGAGTCCACAGAAAGCCTTCTTCTACGTGAACGATGACAGTCTTACAGTCGATATTGAAGCCAAGTACAGTACTTTTTTAGTTTTATGGCAATATGCATGTTTCTAAATGCATAGCATTCTTAATAAATGTTTAGCTAATATGTTTATATTAGCTATCAGTGTGTGTGTATATATAAGTGTGTGTATCCTTAAGGTATTTGTTTGGGGAGACAGTCAGTGGCCATGGATTTGTTGTATTTGGTGTGGTGACTAAAGATAAAGGGAAGATAAGTATACCAGGCTCCTTACAGAGAGTGCAGGTACTACACACACACACACACATATGCATGTATCCGTGAAAACACCAGACTGATATCAGATTTTAAGATTATTTACCCTATTTATGAATCAACTTTTGAATCACCATTTTTAAAAAATGGAAAAGGAAACGCAAATGTGTCCCTCGTGAACACCGTAAACCCACAAACACATTCTATGTGTTCATTATATCACACAAAAAGAATAATGAGTCCAGTGAGACAGAATAATGAGCTTTTTTCATAAGTGGAGAAAAAGTTGACATATACACCAGCAATCACACAATCATCTGTTGAATGTCAGATCTGGGATGGAAGAGCAACAGCAGAGCTGAGAAGAAAACACATCCTACAGACCTTCCCAAACATCATGCAGCTTGTCGGCCAGTCACTGTATGTTACAGTGAGCGTGTTAACTGAGTCTGGTAAGAACTATACAAAGTCTTGCTGGACAACAAAATGGACATTTTTAGGCCTCGAAAACGTGTTTAATTCTGATTATTCTCATACTTGTGTTTCAGGCAGTGAAATGGTGGAAGCACACAAGAAAGGGATTCAGATCGTGACGTCACCATACACCATCCACTTCAAAAGAACACCACACTTCTTCAAACCTGGAATGCCCTTTGATGTCTCGGTATAAAATTTTAACTAGGAGAAGAAAAAAAAAACATAACTTACTGGAAACTTATTGGGAGTTAAAAAAAACATTTACTGCATTCCATATTTTTTTGGTCTTGGTTTTGCATAAAGGTCTACGTAACAAATCCTGACCAAACACCTGCTAAAAATGTGGAAGTGGAGGTCAATCCCGGAGGGGTCAGAGGTCAAACAAGAGACAATGGCATTGCAAAGGCTACTGTCAACACTCCAGGAGGATCTTCTACACTGGAGATCACTGTAAGACCTGCCATCTCAACAGCACTAATCTTCAGTCAGTTTCAGTTTCTGGTGATCTAGTATAAAATAGATCAGTTAACAGACGTTGAACAAGCAGTGGAGCATATTCAGCACATCAGAAAACAATGTATTTATTCTTTCCAGGCAAAGACCAAAGATCCACAATTAAGCAATGATCAGCAGGCAGTGAAGAAGATGACGGCTCAGGCCTACAAGCCCAAAGACAGCTCTAACAACTACCTGCACATCGGCATTGGGACTGCAGAGCTTCAGATCGGTGATCAAATGAAAGTCAGTCTGAACTTAGGAAGAAGTCCAGGAGTGAGAGATCAAGATTTCACCTACATGGTGAGGGACAGTCATACCATGGTACAAGAAGAGACATTATTATGTATACACTCTGTTCTTATGTGGTT
This sequence comes from Tor tambroides, assembly GCA_021397915.2. NCBI lineage: Eukaryota > Metazoa > Chordata > Actinopteri > Cypriniformes > Cyprinidae > Tor > Tor tambroides. The sequence continues at coordinate 21,274 of JAFVLL020010343.1, forward strand.
TGTATTCAGTGTTTTTCATCTGCATCATTTTCAGATCTTGAGTAAAGGTCAGATTGTTCAAGTGGACAGGTTTAAGCGAAGAGGACAATCTCTAGTGTCTCTATCTCTGCCTGTAACCAAAGACATGGTGCCATCCTTCCGCTTTGTGGCTTATTACCATGTGGGCTCATCTGAGGTGGTGTCTGATTCAGTCTGGGTCGATGTGAAGGACACGTGCATGGGAATGGTAATTTAGCCCTGGTGACACAACACCATGAAATCAGTAGTTTGTTATTTTGATATATGATGTTCTTTGATTTCCCAGCTTAAAGTAGAAGTTCACGATCCAGTCAATGTCTATAAGCCCGGTGAAGACTTTGGCCTGAGAATAACAGGAGATCCTGGGGCCAAAGTTGGGTTGGTGGCTGTGGATAAAGGTGTTTATGTTCTGAACAACAAGAACAGAATAACTCAAACAAAGGTTTGTAGATCAGAATCAAATCTTTCCATTGTAAATGAAAAGAGGTACAATTTTCTTACCTAAACATATTGCCTTTTTCTCTTTGACTTATTTCTTCTCCAACAGATCTGGGATGTCGTTGAGTCACATGATACTGGTTGCACAGCAGGAGGTGGAAAAGACAGCATGGAAGTTTTCAGTGATGCTGGCCTGCTGTTTGAATCCAGCTCTGCTGGAGGCACTGGCATCAGGACAAGTACTTGCATAATGTTTTTGGACATGTTCAAAAAGTTCCATGTACAGACTTTTATAACATGTCAATGAATTAATCTTAGTAAATCCACTATTGACATTGTTCTTTTCCAGATGCTGAATGCCAATCTTCATCACGAAGAAAAAGACGAGATGTAACCACAGTACAGCTCCAGCAGTCTATAGGTAAGAAAGTTGCAAGCCGTTTCAATCAATCAATCAACTGATCGAAATAGCTAAAAAGCAGTTATAGATATGAAGATGTATTGTTTCCAACTTTTGACCACCAAGAGCAGACCCTAGATTTCCCATGAATTCTTATGGCATGTCCCAAGGTTTGGCATTAGGTTTCATTTGAGAATAATTGCCAAGAAACTGCAACCAACTCTGATGAATCACAGATGAACTGTTTGGTATATTGGGAATATGTGGGTAGAATTTCACCAGCACTGTATCAATATAGTTTGACAAAAATTTGAAGATGGTACGAAGAAAGATCAGGGATAAGTTTGAGGAACTTGGCTTGTCCTGAGGAATGAGAGGGGAAGTATTTTCTAGACCTCGTGGTTCAAAAAATTGCAAGTGCAACTTTTACCTTTTGAGATAGAGACCTTAAATTTGGCCTGATAGACATTGGAACTGCATGCAATTAGAGTATATATTTCATATATACACATATATTTCAATACACTTTTTCAGATAAAGTTCTAAAGGTTCATTCGATTCATGGCCTCCCAGCCAGAGACAAAGATGATGCCAAGAAAACTAACAGAAACATTAGGTGCTTATAACTATGATAAAGCAACATAATTGTTTCTTTGCATTGTATTCCAATTTATTGCTGTTTCTAAATAATGCAGCACTCACTATGGGCTGTCTGTTAGATCACAACACTGAAGTATTCACGCACACAGTAACTGGAATTTAAACGTGAAGAAAAAAGACTCTGTGAATCTTGTTTTCTCGTATATATCATATGTTGTTGCCCCATTATAAGTTGCACTATTCATTGACAAGAAACATATTTTAACTATATTTTCTAAAAATAGTTTTTCATGATTGTATTTTATGACTAAGTTGTATTTGCTTTCCTTAAAATTATGCAATTTTTATAAACTTATACACTTTTTCTAGATTTACCTTCGCTGCTGAATTACCCACTAAGCTATTTTATATCTGCTTGTACATATGTTCTAGTTTATAATATCTGTTTTTTCTTTATAATGAAATAGTGTGTATAACACATAAAAGAGTGATCAACATCTACAGTGATCAAGAAACAAAACAGCACTGTTGTCAGTATCAGTTGATACTCATAATTTTGGTTTCGAAACCGAATTAATTCTGGGGGGGAGGGGGATATCAGTGCATCCCTACTCAGCACCAAACAATGACAATTCAGACTAACCAAATTTTCTGTAACCTTAGGTTTGCAACATTTTTGTAATCTTTATTGTTACAGTTTTTAAAGCTATATAAAGCTTTTTATCAGACCCATTTTTACTCTTTTGCTTGATCTACCTCTAGTGAACAAATACTCTGGCTTTGAGAGAGAATGCTGCTTGGATGGAATGAAGAGATTGGATGATTACACCTGTGAGCTTCGGGCATCTTTCATTGTGGACGGAGAGGAGTGCATACGGGCTTTCCTGCACTGCTGCACTGAGATGACCACCCATTACAAAGAGTCAGATGAAGAACAGGTTCTTGCCCGCAGTAAGAACATTCTCAATAATAAAGCACAAATCTCAATTTAAACTCACTCTTGCAAATCTGTTTGGAGTGCTTTGAGTGGATTGTGCTTCAGGTGTGTCTTCAGCAGGATAATTTACCCCATAGGTGTTACAAGTTTTGCTTCTACAATTCAGAAACAGTTTCAATTGGAAAAATACTTCGTGAAAAGAGTTGGCTCTGTTGTGCATAAATAAATCAAACACTTATTCACACCCAGGTGAAAGCGAGGAGTTTGTGAACTCTGATGACATTGTGACACGTACACTCTTCCCTGAAAGTTGGCTTTGGGAGGAAGTGGCATTGCCCAAATGTTCATCACTGAACCGCCAGTGGTGAGTTTGACTTGCAGTTTCCAACAGTCAGTGCTCAGCCAGTGATGTTCAAGTTTTAGTAAAAGAAGATCTCTCTTTTAGTCAAACAACCACCTTACCCAGGGATGGACTCAAGCTGAAAGACTCCATAACTACCTGGGAAATCACAGCCATCAGCTTGTCCAGCACTCATGGTACAGTCTCTTGTTGTAAACACAATTTTCTGTTGCAAACACAAAATTTCATATTAAAGTATTATTCACAGCCACTTCCAATCTTATGTATTGCATTTTGTGGGATGCTGTTGATTATAATTTCATTGCGTTATTCAGTGTTTTCTCTGTACTGTTTGGTCTCACTGGAATAACAATGTTCTAGGCCTGCAATACATGCTTTCTATAAGATGTTGCTCTCTTTTTTCTCTACAAAGGTATCTGTGTGGCAGATGTCCATGAGATGACAGTGGTGAAGAACTTCTTTATAGACCTAAAGCTGCCATATTCAGCCGTGCGCAATGAGCAAATTGAAATCAAGGCCATTATCCACAACTTGTACAGCAGAAAAGTAAAGGTCAGATTAGAGGAATGATTTACCATCACACAGGCCCTCAGCATGACGACAGAATATGATTTGGCCACTATCAGCCCTCCTTTCTTCATAAGCAATGCGTGAGTTTCATTTCTTCTTTCTTGTAGGTACGTGTGGAACTGATGGAAACCAAAGACATCTGCAGCCCGGCTAGCAAGAGAGGAAAGTTCCAAACCATTGTGACAGTAGATGCTAAATCATCATATTCTGTACCTTTTGTCATCGTCCCGTTAGCTTTGGGACGCCACACCATTGAAGTGAAGGCAGCTGCTGCAGGACGTGGCAGTGACGGCGTGAAGAAAGATCTCTTAGTGGTGGTAAGAAAATGAGACCACCTTGATCACATAACAAGACAGTTCATTGCAGACTGTAGGTTTAGCATAATGTGAACAGAACCCAAAAGACATGAAATTAACTGGCATACATTCCCCTCAACTTTTCTCCAGGTTTAAAGACAGCAAACGTTCACATATGAATCTGAACTGTATAGCAAACACCCTTTGTTCTCTCTCTCACTCATTATTCACTTCATTTCTTTAGTCTGAAGGCGTTTTGACCAAACTTAATGAAAATCTACAATTCAGTCCTTCTAAGAAAGGTAAGGGGATTCCAACAGAACCTTTATATGGACATTGTACATCATGTTTTGGAGTTGTTAGAAATGTTTTGTTCTCATTCAGTGTTTTATGAATATTATGAGTTTTATGACTTTTGTCTTGAGCCCTGGTTAATTTCTAACCCTGTTGTTAAAGGGTTAGTTCACCCAAAAATGAAAATTCTGTCATTAATAATTTAAGAGAAGATTTGCTGAATGAAGTCATTGTTTTTGTTTTCTTCGTGCACAAAAAGTATTCTCGTAGCTTCATAAAATTACAGTTGAACCATTGATGTCACATGGACTATTTTATCGATGTCCTTACTATGTATCTGGGCCTTAAACGTGGTAGTTCCGTGCTGTCTGTGCAGGGTCAGAAAGCTCTCGGATTTAATCAAAAACATCTTAATTTGTGTTCCGAAGATGAACAAAGGTCATACGGGGTTGGAAGGACACGAGGGTTAGTAATTAATGACAGAATTTTCATTCTTGGGTGAAATATCCCTTAAAGCCCCTCAGTGTCTCTCCTAGCCTCTATCAGATACTAAATAACGGCCACACCAGTAATTGAAATTCATGTCTTGCATGCACAAATAAGAGTGAAGTGTGACTGTACAGTTCTTGTCTTTCTGGAACAGGTGGTGAACATGTGGAGGTTATCAAGAGCCTTATACTGAGGGACCAGGCACCCAACACACCTGCGAGCACATACGTATCAGCGATAGGTGATTCTTCTAACATCTGCTGTAAATTTGTAAAAAAAAAATAGGTCTTGTTTTTACCAGTATGTCAATCTCTTGTGCACAGGAGATACAATCAGTATAACAATAGAGAAGGCTATTAGCGGTCAAGCCATGGGTTCCTTGATTATCCAGCCTGGTGGCTGTGGGGAGCAGAACATGATTGGCCTAACGATGCCTGTCATTGCAACATATTACTTGGACAAAACCAATCAGTGGCACACCGTGAAGGCTGGGCTTAGGCAGACAGCTGTTACGTACATCACGAGAGGTAAACTACACACTGGAAAGTCAACTGGTCTGCTCCTAAATGTTTGTTTCATATAGTACACCCAATTTATTGTCTTGATGAACAGGTTACAATCAACAGCTAGCATATCGTAAAAATGACGGGTCCTATGCCGCATATATTAGCCGTCCAAGCAGCACCTGGTAACTAATATATTTCTCAATATGTTTGGTAAGTAAGAACTGTTAATCAGGAATCTCACCATGATTAAGAGTCAATTTTGGTTTTCTTTCTCCTAAAGGTTGACAGCATATGTTGCTAAAGTATTTGCCATGGCCAGTAACATCGTACACATAGACCGGAATGTGATCTGCTCTGCTCTCAAGTGGCTCATCCTGAACAAGCAGTTACCTGATGGTGTTTTCAGAGAAGATGCCCCTGTAATTTCTGGAGGGATGACTGTGAGTGAGACCTGTTTTTTTAAAAAAACTATAACACTGAAGGGATAGTTCACCCCAAAATGAAAATTGCTCATCTTTTACCCACCTTCATGTCATTCTTAATCTGTATAACCAGAGGTGGGACTTTCAAGTCACAAGCAAGTCTCAAGTCAAATCCCAAGTCCTCAAAGAGTTAAAGTTAATGAGATAATTAATCTATTAATTAAATGATGATTGTGCATTACTGATGAACACCTGCTATTAACAAGCAAAATCATTGAAGAAAAAAAAAAAAAATCTACATCTGCTTTCAATCACAGCTTTGTATAGAATCAACTGATGAAAGAGAGAAAAAAAAAATAACCACGCTATACCATCATAATTGCAGTCAGTGTTTGCTTTAGTTGGTCTTTGTGAGCCTTAGACATGAACACTTATCATACGATCCTCTAGAGTGGTGACAATAATTTTTCCTACTTCAGTGATGGGAGGTTCTATGATGGGCGTTTTTACTATGGTGTTACCCAGCATGCATTGCAGCGTGAAGTATTTTGTTGATTGTCACCATTGTTGAGATTCACATGCTGGTTCTTGATGTCTGTGTGTGTCTAAATTGTACAGAAATTAAATTTTTTTTTTTATATATATATGTTTAATGTTCACTTTATTTATAGGACACATATTAATGCAACAAATGTTTATCGCTGTGCATAAGACAATACAGAATAGTGATAAAATTGCTTTCAAATTTTATAACACACAAGCACAAATGAAATCTCAGATTCAATGGCGCTGTTGGTAAAAACCAGTTTCACCCCTAACACCGCACTCATGTATGCTCAAACGCCACAGTAAAAAAAATACGGTTTTAAATGTCGCTTAAGAGTGGGGCACTGCTGGACATAATGAGGTAAACTATTCCACAGCCTAGGAGCAGCAGCTACAAAGGAGCGGACTCCTCTTGTTTTCTGGTACGGTTGCGGGACCAAGAGATTCAGTGACTCAGAACGTAACATTCTCGTTGGTTTCTTCACCTGGATCAGATCAGCTATATATGATGGAGCTGTACCATGTAAGACTTTAAAAACAAATAATATCTTAAAAACAATCCTATAAGAAACCGGCAGCTAGTGTATTTCTCTTAATACAGGAGTGATATGCTCATTTTTCCAAGTACCTGTCAAAAGTCTTGCAGCCGCATTTTGGACCAGCTGTAGTCTGTCCAAGCTTTTGTGTTGAACACCATAGTACAGTGAGTTACAGTAGTCTAATCTCAAAAAAATAGAAGCATGGATAACCTTTTCCAGGTCCTTCCGAGATAAAAAAGGCTTAATTTTAGAGATTAGTCTCAATTAAAAAAAATAATTTTGACAACTTAATTTATTTGCTTATCAAATTTCAGTGCACTGTCACATACTATACCTATGTTTTTTACTTGATGTGTCCGAAAAGGGGATAGTATATACAACTCAATTTTAGATGTATCAACAGACTCAGAAGGGTCGAATAAAATCAATTCGGTTTTTGAATCATTTAAACATAGCAAATTAGCAGACATCCACACCTTAATCTCACCAAGACATTCCACCAATCTTTCTACAGCGATAGAGACAGTTGGCTTCAAGGGTAGATTCAACTGGGTGTCATCTGCGTAACAGTGAAATGATGATTTAACGAATTAGTTCTACCTCCTGAAGAGGTGGGACCAAGTTGTTTCTTTCAAGTCACAAGCAAGTCTCAAGTCAAATCCCAAGTCCTCAAAGAGTTAAAGTTAATGAGATAATTAAGTGACTAATTAAATGATGATTGTGCATTACTGATGACCACCTGCTGTTATTGAGAA
>JAFVLL020010345.1:0-34343 GCA_021397915.2 Tor tambroides
CCAGTTTCATTTGTGCAGTATTGTCCCTTGAGAAGATATACTAAAATTGTTGCTGAAATGTGAGGGTTGTACTCACTTTTGTGAGATACTGTATAGTTGTGGGAGCAAAGTTCTGAATGCTTAGTGGTGTCAAAGCCAGGAATATTGGCACAGTTACAGTTGTGAGATTTGAGGTAAATTGTATTAACAGTTGGGAAGTGCATAGGGGTTGATTAGGTCAGGGTGAAGTCTAGCGGCGGTCAAGTGCTTCTCCTTGGGGGTACAAGGGTTTGGCGCTTCTAGTGGCTCGAACTACCCGCAAAAAATACTAGAATATTTAGTCAGCAGCATCTGTTTTGTTCTGGATGAAGGCCCACAGTATGCCCTGTTAAAATTAGATGCTACTTGGGCACCATTTGGAGTTCCTCAAACTGCCATACCAATGGTATGAAAACCTTTGGAGAACCACACAGAACCTTTGCAACAATGACAGTTCTTGAAGAACTTACAAGATGAAACCAAGAAGAACTCTACTCTGTGGAAAAAAAAAACAGCATATGCTGGTTAGTTATGTTTTGAAGCATGGCAGCTGGTTTGAGCTGATTTAAGTTGGTCCTTAGTTGATCATGAGCTGGTTTAAACTGGTCCTGAGCTGATTATAAGCTGGTTTTGAACTGGTCCTTAGCAGGAGCTAGTTGCTTAGGACCAGTAGCTTAAACCATCTCATAACCAGCTTATAATCAGCTCAGGACCAACTAAGGACCATCTCAAACCAGCTGCCATGCTTCAAAATGTCCCTAACCAGCATATGCTGTTTTTTTTTTTTTTCAAAAGAGTAAAGACTGTCAACAGTAACCTGATCACAAGAGAAAGGGTTTTGAGGTGCTTGAAATGTCTGTTGCAGTTTATTAAGTACATAATAGGACATTCGAGGCACCCTAAACAGGGTTCATAGAGGTTGTCTAGAGGTTTTCACCAGTGTGGCAATCTGAGGAGCCAAAATGTGCCTTGAATCTGTTCATTTTTACAGTGTTGGAAGCAGTGTCCCTATAAGGATTGTACTTAACCAGCATGATTTCCTTGTTCAGTCAACAATATTTTTAATTGGGTATCTGGTACGCTAAGGTCAAATGAGGCAACAATGTTCATTTAGGTCAAGTCAGTCCATTTGGCTACAGTTTTAGCAACACCCACAGGCAGCTGTTTCCTGTTTTGGAAATAGGCATGCAATAATGCAAGTAACCTACAGGTCTCGTCTGCTTGAATGTAAACAGGTTTAAAAAAAATGGCATCATAAAATTGGTCTCTTAGGGCCAGATTTACTAACAGCTTGTGCCAGTGCAAACCGTCTTTTGGCATTAAAATAGTACTGTCAGGATTTACTAAAGACACACAGTGAAGAATTAGTGCTGAAAGGGCTTGGACAGTTATTTTTGTGCCTGACCTTATTGAATACGCATTTGTAGGAGTTTCCCTTTCAGACGCAAAATTTATGGGTGGAGAGTATTAAAATTAATCACGTAACGTATTAAATAGTATTAAAATGTATGCACTTGTCAAATTGCTAATATTTGCACCAATACTCTTGGTAGATTGCACTGGAAATTATCTGGATGTGTCTGTGTTCTTTAATGTGTGCATTGTCAGTTAATCACACACAGAATTTTCCCCTCCCATCTGCGCTTTTATGGAGTTGCGTTCTAACGCTAATTTTCCCTGTTTAGTAAATCTCTAGCAGTATAGTCTAGCTAATGCACTAGTGTGTTCTAGAGAAATTAGAAATAATGCTGCATTTACCAATAAAACAAATGGTTCTTTCAACAGAATGGTGGGACTTCCTTTCTTAAGCCACTATATTAGATGTGGCAATTTCTCTCATTCAGGTGGTTTGTCTTTATCTTCTACTACCTCTAGAGGCGACTTCTCTGTGATACTTGGATGAGATCAGGGAAAGGGTGATGATTCATTCCTCTATTTTCATGTCTCATGTCCTGCGTCAGAACATTTAGTTTATCTACGCCAAGGTAGCACATGTTTCCTGTGGTTAGCCACAGGAGTGATGTATCCTATTCTGAAGAGGGATGAGCAGCTGACACACCTGTGTGTTCACTCTCTCAGCACACAGGTTCAGACACACGCTGTGGAAAACTGAATATCACATAGTTAGTAAATCAGCAGGGCTTACAAACCCACACCAAACCATGCCAGATCAAGTGACTGTCAGTAAACCAACCAAACACATCACACATCATCCAAACAAATCACCCCAGGATATAGCTGCTTCTTTTGCTCTCTCTCTCTCTCTATCTCTCTATCTCTCTCTGTCTCTCCTTTTTTTTTTTTTTAGGAATTAGACTTGTATGCATTAAATCTCCTATCATGCATAAATATCATACTTGGAGTTGCCAAGATCCCTTAGTGGATCATAACATTTTCTCACTGAATATCACAGGTACCATATTGTATCCTCTGGCTGGATCAAATTAAAATGTTTGAAACAGGGTGGGTAGTTCCAAATAATAACTTTTTTACTGTAAACCAATTGCTAATCGCCTGTAGCCTATTTGAAGGCATGTTAAAGAAGCTGAGATAAAGACGCCCACGAAAGGGTGCATCTGGAAAGTATTGTATTCTATTTTAAAAATCGTCTTTGAGTACAAACATGTGATAAACATTTTAAATGCTGTATGATACAATATATTACAAATCGTAAATGTGAATATGTCCACAGAATTTTGTCCATCCAACAGCTGCACCTTTGCAATGTTTTACAGATGTGATCGTTGTCTTTTGAAAATGAATACATCAAACAGACATCTTGAACATAGCTGTGCAATCAGGGACAGATATCATTTGTGCTTCTAAAGTAATAGTACACCCAAAAATGTAAAAATACTGAAAACAGAGAAAGAATTTATGTTGTTTCAAACCAACTTTATACAATTTTAATTTCTTTGTGGGACACAAAAGTACAAAAATGTGCGCACACTTTTTTTTTTTTTTTTTTCCCAAATAAAAATGTAGCTGTTATAGTTGCATATTAATCTTATTTTCATATGGCAAAATAACAGTTTTTTTATATAAAAATGATGAAAAAAGCAGTTTTCTTGTCCAGTAGAAATATTTAAAACAAGTATATTTTCTTGATTCCCTCAGGAAGCCATTGGGAAGTTTATCTGCTATACTGACCAGGCACAATCATAAACAGCAGACATGTTTCTGAGAAATGAAAGCGAGAGGGAAAGGGAAAGGGAGAGAGATGACTGGCAGGATTAGGGTGGGGTTGTGTGACCGCTGGAATCCAGCGCTGACAGACAGGCCTTATTAAAGCGCAGAGCTTCAGCCCCATCACTGCCGCCCATTGAAGCCTGCGGCAGGGCCGCGCTTTAGACAGGCCCGCAGAAGAATGGAGCGACTGTAGGGCGAGAGGGAGGATACCAGGGCACAGAGAGGGGACTGAGGGGGCTCCTCTTATTTGTCTGAGATGTATCTGATTCCTCAGTACAAAGAGTCGAGGAGGAAGACCTGCACAGATTGTTCATTCATACGCGCATGAAAGAGAGATAAGTCCTCGGTCTTTCTTTGCTCTTTTCTGATGAGCAAGGGAATGTGTAATCTGAGCATCGCAACTTCTAAAGCTCCTCCAGCACGCACAGGAGACCACGGATCGTTTCATGTTTGAGAACGTAACTCATCTTCACTTTGTTTAATGTATAATCCATTAAAAATGCCTGGAATCTCTCTGCACTGATCCAATGAGACAGTGCCAGTACATAGCTAACTGCCAGCGCTCAACAGAGCTCCTCTCTGTACTGGAACATTATTCATTTAAAGGTGAAGCAAGTATTATTCTCAAGTACACATCCTATCCACCCTAAGATTATATGACCTTTAGCATTATGGGACTGATTACCGGCATTAAAGTGAGACTGCAGCAGAAAATTAAAATTATTCCAAACCAGTGTGCTGTTTTGTCCCATGAAGTGATTGAATGATTGAATGGTGTTGATGAACGCTGTGGGACAAAATCATTATAAAAGCATTATAAACACTGTTGCCAGTTTGGGAAATTTGTCATCAAATTTAGCAACTTTTTTTCATTGTTGCTGCAACTTAATGTTTTGAGATGAGCTATTTTGGCAATATGTAAATATATTTGCTGTTTTTTTGGGGGGGGGGGGGGGGGGGTGTTTTTGGCTTTTTTGTGTTTAAACTTTTCTCGGTCCCACTTTATATTAGGTGGCCTTAACTACTATGTACGTACATTTAAATTAATCATTTGATACAATGCACTTATTGTGTACATACACGTTTTTACACTGTACTTGCATACCTGCATGTAATTACATCTGTAATTTGTAATTACACTGTTGACCTATCGCTTACATCATAACCCACTCTTAAACCTACCCATACCACCAAACCTGTCCCTAACCTTACCTGTATCCCACCTCAATAGCAAGTGTTTTGCAATACAATATGAACACAGTAAGTACATTGTACTTATATTTTGATTTAAGTATACAGTAGTTAAGGCCACCTAATATAAAGTAGGACCCTTTTCTCTATTCTCTAATTATCATTTGACATGTAAATATAGCTGAAATCACTGCTGTTGTCCTAAATGTACGTGTATGCCAATTTTGTAAGACGACGTCTGGATTTTAGCAGTGCAGAGCAGCAAATTGCAAGTGACTGCATGTATTCTTAATGGGCTGCATTGTTTGACAACAGAAACAGAAAAAATATGTCAATGAGAACAGTTTTATTGGAAAATTGGGTGTATTAAAAAAGGAAACAAATGTAAAGGGCTGATATGACGTGATGACTTCATGAATATGCTAATTGGTCCAGTACGTTATCTATCCACTTTTCAGGTAGGCTTTAGCTACTTTTCATTGAAGGCATTTGGCAACACTGATTATAAAAGCCAACAGGGCACACAATATCTTAGCGTTTTAGTCATGTTCTGCCTTCAAGTGCATCTGGGAATCTCATACCTCTGAGTTCATCAAGTCAAGTCGCATTGATTATTATACAGCACTTTATACAATGCAGATTGTTTCAATGCAGCTTCACAGTAATGAAGAAGAATATAACAGTATTAATGTTGCAACATTTTTTGATTATTATTCATTTAATTACTACTGCATGTCCCACATTCAGTCGGAAACAACATGGAAACAGGCTGAGTAATGATGCTGAAAATTCAGCTTTGAATAACAGAAGTAAATTATATTTTATTAAAATAGTATAAATGTATATTAAAATAGAAAAACATTCTTTTAAATTGTAATAATATTTCACAATATTAGGCTACAATTATTTCTGAATTTTTGATCAAATAAATGCAGGCTTGATGAGCATAAGACACTTTCATAATGCTGCATAATTATCAAAAAATGGTAATATAATAAAGTCCTTTCACGTCACCATTTCGCCAGCCTACACTTCACATAATAGGCCTGTAGGTGGCACTTGGGCTTAAATAGTTTCATCAAATAGTAAACGGTGTATATCATACATAAATATAAGTGATTTGAATAGCCTACTGATTACCATTATAGTGACTTTTGGCGCTGCATGGTTTTGTGCAGTGCTTTTAGCATACAGTTTCCCAGCGATGTAATTTGATTTAGAAAATGAGACAAACCGCAGATCCAGATCGCTCCACAAATAAGCTCGTCTGTCCCATGTAATTTTCAACCGATTTATGAATATGAACGGAAAATAACCGCTCCACTTCACATATTGTCCAATTAAATTTGAACTTCTTGTGCCAGATCATGATTGGTTGGTATATTTGTATGACTAACCAGCATTGATGAATTATGTAATATTCTAAAATATATAATACGTGGATTTTTAATTAAATCGACACACTAGCTTTGATTGTTTATGAAAAATGTTTAAAATGTTGTTTAAAATATTGTTTGGTTTATTTTTTCCTTCCGTAGACCCATAGGCACTCACTGAAAGAACCATATATGGCTCGAGAGCCTCGGTTTCCAAACAGACTGTGGAATATCAGTCAGTCGAGCAAAAACCACGCAACCCATAGCAACGCCTCAGACTGATATGCAAAAATAAACAGGAATTTTCTAACTTTTGAGCGATTAGTTACTGTTTTGTACAAATTGTCATGTTAATTAGAATTCAAATGCATTTTGTTTTATATCATTGCTATGCTATTTGTCCGAGAGGGGCACTTTTGAATAATTTTGAAAAAGGGCAGGGGCTCGAGCCCCCAAAGCCTCCCCTTCTGCACGTGCCTGCACATAAGACCACCCTATGGCTTCAGAAGTTGGCCTGCTTTTATGGTATTTTTGCCTTTTTGACATACGGTGTGGAATCACCTAAGATTTTAAATAATGATGTTGTTTTCATTTTGGGGTGAACTATCTCTTTAACAGCAGAAACACTGTTCATATTGTCACAGGGTTTAATTCAGCAGATCTGCTGAGGTTTGGCCCAGAGCAAGGCAGGCCCATGCACTTATCTACAGACCAAGTACTGACCTGTTAAAGTAAGCACTGTAGGTTTCTAATTTCTCATGAAGAATGTGTGCACCAGCAGACAGAGACACACAAACACACACACATGCTCACTTTCTTAAAATGTAGCTCAGTCAATAGCCGCTAGCACAAATGATCTCATTTCCTCTTGTTATCTGAGCCGAAAGTACTAAGAACATATTTGTTTAGAGATAAGTGTGAAGGGCTTAAAGGAAACTCATTTTGTTAGAATTGTTATGAATCTTACAAACATTCAGTTAATTTTTTGTCCACATTAGCACTATAGCCAGATATTTGGTTATTATAGTTTTGCTGGAGGGCTATGATCTCAGTCCTGGCAAACATGTGCTTGGTTTCACCACAGTAAAAGACAGTAAACACCAACACATTTTTAACTTGCGCCAAGCTCCATCTGAGTGACACTGCATTGTAAGTTACTTTGGGAAAAAAAAGCCTACCAAATGGGTAAATATAAACTATTTAAAATATAATTTTAAAAATCTAAAAAACATATATATGTTTTTTACACTTAATCATCAAACAATCATCATCTAGTATGACGCTGATAATATCACAAAGAAAGTCACTGGAATCGTTTGAATCTCATGGCTTTAAGTCGGGCTCATAGTGTTCTCAGATTGACCTGCACTTCATGTTCAGTGTTTATGTTGGAAAGGAAAGGAAACTTTTATAATTGAACAGCATGTCTTCTACAGGCTGTACAATGACCTGCAGCTATAACTCCTTTATCACATCTCAACATTCCTCCAGAAAACACTACTCTATATGTTGACATTACATAAATATATTTCCATATACAGCAGAGACTCTGAACATGAAATATAACATTCCGCCTTTGTCTCTTACGTATTGCCTTGAAGGCTTTCGCTAGGTGTGTGAGATTTATGGCATACTCTAATAGATGTGGAAAATGTATTATTTTTCCTTAGAGCAAAAAACATATGAGGACATTATCTATGCCACCCCCATACCCCCCCCACCCCACCCCACCCCACCCCACTCCATCCCAAAAAAACAACAACTTTGGGCGTGTTTTTCTCTCTGACTTCTGGAGGAAGACAACATAAATCAGGGAAAGGCCAAATCCGTTGGGTCTCTGGCAGTGAAACGCAAAACCAGCCAGGGTTAATGGAAGTGCAAGTGAAGATTTATTTTAATTGCTTCATTGTAATTTTTGGAGGGAATTTAAACAAAACGTCCTCTTTGTTGAAGTGAAACACTAAATTATTCCACATATGTATGGAAACTGTAAGGTGTCACATAACTTTTCAGCCCAATGCATAGACAGAATGAAGCAGAGATATGCAGATGATTAAAGACACAAGTCTGAGCCAACAGGATGGATTCTGGAGGGAGGGGAAGAAGGTCACAATTTTATAGGTATTAGATTTTTTTCTTTCTCTGATCACAAAATATGTCAATAATAACATGTTTTTTTTTGTTTGTTTATTTGTTCTTTATGTTGTATTTAAACAGAATATGGATATAGAGACAGTAATTTAGTAAAGGCACATCAAGTAAAACAATATATCAATAAATAATTAAATATTATTACACACTGGCTCAGCTGTTGTCACGAATCCGGTTCGTGATCTTCCGCCCACTCACCATCAGAGGTCACTCTTCCATCATATTGACTCTCACACCACACACAGGGCAGTTACATATCACCCACCGGACTGCATTTCCCATCATTCATTGCCTCATGCACACAGCTGTCTCGTCCACACTCACACCTGAGAACTATCACACAATCACACATCTGAGAACTATCTCACAATCACACACTCTTTATAAGCCTTGGACTTTCTCTCGCTCCACTGCTGATATTGTTCTCGTATGTGCTCCTAGTGTTAGCTGCCTTACCGAGCCATTCTGTGTTTTCTGTTTAGTTCCAGTAGTGTTCTGCATTTATAACTCTCCTAGTTTTAGCTGCGATATGGAACCCACTTAGTTGTCATAGTCTTGGTTTGACTTGCGTGTTTTCTAGGGTTTTGATTCTTGCCCGTGTTTCCTGGATTTACCCTTTGCCTTGCCGTTCGGACTCTGTTTGCACCTCTCTTGGACTACTGCTCGTGTTCCTGGATTATCTCTCTGCCTTGCCCTGTTGGATATTGTTCGCCGATCGTCGACCCACGCTTGCCCTAGAATTACTCTGTGTCTTGCCCATGCCATATCCATTTGCTGTTGTTTGACCCTGCCTGTGATTTGACTATGTTTATAAATAAAAGCTTGCACTTGGATCCGCTTGCCTCACGTCTCGTTCGCCCCGTTACAGTTGTATTTGGGCAATCATGTTGCACATAAAAAAAATATATATATATTTTTTTTTTTCTATTTGAGAAGCAAAATTGTTGTCACAAAATGTATTGTTAATTTATTTTTAAATTTTAAGTATAAATTTACAGTATAAGCTGCCACTGGGACGTTTCAAAATGTACACCTTTGTACCTTACTTACCCCTAAAGGGTGCATATTAGTACCTTAAAGGGACAAATTAGTACTGAATGTGTACAAATGAGTACCTAAATGGCACATATACTGTAAGTACCTCTTAAAAGAGTACCAAATGGAAAACTAGGCAAAATGATTTTATATAGCTTTATTTCATTGCTGCAAAAAAAAAAAACCAACAACAACAACACTAGCATTTTTATTTAGCTGTAAACTGACCATCTGAATGTTTTAAGTGTAAAAATACTGTTTAGAGCCAGTGTATTAAAATATAATAATATATAATGCTGTAATATAATGCATAAAGTAGTATGCAATATGTTTTCATATTTTAACACAGTCTTAAAACAGTGATATTCTGTAAGTACATAGGTAAGACATTAGAGAAATCCCATATCAGCACTTGTTAAAGTTCTAACCCTAGAGCATCATTTCAGTCAGTTTCACATACAAGGATTTATTAGGACCTCAGGAGGTTTCTAGAGAGGGAGTAAGCGTGTATGCCCTTGTTGTGTTCAGCATGTGTGTTGC
Source organism: Tor tambroides (assembly GCA_021397915.2). NCBI lineage: Eukaryota > Metazoa > Chordata > Actinopteri > Cypriniformes > Cyprinidae > Tor > Tor tambroides. The sequence continues at coordinate 9,501 of JAFVLL020010345.1, forward strand.
CTTCAGGAGCAGCTCGAGGGGCAGGTCTCCAGTTGGCTATATTATTGTGCATATGGATAGACACAGATAATAAAACCATGCAGCAGCTTTGCTCAAGTCACAGATAATGGTGCCTCCCAGTGGAAAAATATCGCAAAGGTTCTGAAATACAGAAGACAGATGAAACTAGCATGCCATCAGTCACTTTACTGTGGCCACACCACAAGGCTAAATCAAGTTATCAGTACCTCTTTATCTCGTTTGAACTCAAAAACAGATGTGCTTTTGTTATAATCAATAAAAATATTTCCGTCAATTTCAGACCAGACTTTCTGGCATTTCAACTTTATTAATGACATATATGAATTATATTAATTGAATTAAATTAAATCTAACTTGATTTGCAAAATGACAAGAAAATGTGCATGATGCCCATCAGGATAGAAATAACAAAATAAAGCAAATATTAGTGATTTCTCATTGAGATTGAAAGTTAGCCTGGTTACATTTCTGATTATTTTGATATTTTAAACATGTATTTGTAATTTTATCAAGTAAAGATAAAAATAATACTATTGCCACAAAACATAACAGAATCAGATCAATGTTTAAACCTGTGTAAGATGTGAAGAAACGTAAACAAACAAATATTACAGATCTGTAAAATTCTTAATAAACTCTTGATAAAATGTCAACACTTAGTAAAATAGAAATAAACGAAACCTAACTACTAAAATAAATGATAAAACCTAAGTAATAGTATTACTGTTTTTAAAGTGATTTTACTACATAATGCAGTATATTAAGACATTTATGATGTGAAAAAGCCATGCATAATGCTGTGAAGCTCATCAGGACTTTGCATTTTGTCTGTTGACACTGAGTGGCTCTTCCTAAGCACACAGCTGTGAAGGGGCTATTTTTACAACCTCAAAGCATGCTGGGATATCCTGACACTCTGCATCAGCACGTGTTTTCCTGGGCTGAGAGGGAGCTGATGATATTATTACTTATTATTGAAATAACCTACCACCACCTGTCTCCCAGCACACCGCTGCCAAAGTATATACCTATAAAAATGCCTCTCCTCACCAACCATCACACCCACACCGCTCACACTTGTAGTGCTATATTAAATATTAACTGAATACTAATTTTCTCAGCTAATTAATTAAAATCAGTGGATCTTGTAGGTTGCCCTTGTCGCTGGATCCTGGTGTTTTCATAAAATGAGTCCAAAGCTCAGCACCAAAACTGGATAAATATGATTTGGGTTGCCTGACTTTTAGTCCACAGCACCTATCAGCTTGTATCCTGTGTGCACGTGAGTCTACAGACAAGACTTGTGTTCCACCTTTCACACACTTTTAGTGTCCAGCAGTGCTGGAGAAGTTACTTTGAAACTACACAGTATAGTATAATGGGGATAAGTCCTGGAGGTCTTCTTGTCCCAAATGACCCTCTGAACCACTCAAATGATTGTCTGATTGTCAATATTTTGCTATAACAACTGAATGATTTCATTTATTCCTCTTAATAATATAAAATATTTTAAATAAATAAATACAATTTTAAATAAATAAATAAAATCTTAGTTTTTTAAGGAATGAAATCTAAATTAAAGTGACAACATTAAACTTGAACAGATAAGCTTCGAAAAAAGGCACTTTATATAAAAATGTAAGTATTTCCAAAGGAATTCATTGAAGTGTCATATTAAAAGTGAATGTGTGTGTGTGTGTGTGTGTGTGTGTGTGTGTATATATATATATGCACACAAATATCCCCCATAATATAACTGTCATAATTATTCAACCCCTATTCAACACTGCTGCTTTTAAATCCATTATTATCATGGTAGGGTACCACATTATGTTAAAACACAATTAAGCCTTTGGAAACTCTATAAATACACCTAATTAACTTTACACATACATGAATTTAGCCAATTACAAAGTTAGCAAAATGGCTAAGACAAAAGAGCAATCAGAAAAGCTATAGAGTTGAAGTTGTTTCATTATATTAAAAAGTCCATGGCTAAAAATCCTTTTCAAGACAATAAAACTTCCTAGAGGCACAGCTGGCAACATCATTTATACGTTTAAATGTTTTGTACCATAAAAAAAAGGCCAGGTTCATCAAGTAGAATAAGATGTTTGATCAGAGCAACTGAGAAATACCTTGATATACTGCCAAAGGCTTGCAAGACGAACTGATGAAAGGAGGAAAAACAATTCAATGCAGACTATAAGAAGAACACTAAACAATCATGGCCTTCATGTCCAGAAACCTCACTGAACACCACTCTTGACCTAGAAGAACATAAAAGGCTGACTTAAATAAGCTAGAATTAATTTGGACAGACCAGTGGAGTTCTGGAAGAATGTTTTTTAAGGAGTAATGACACCAAACTGGAACTTTTTGGATTCACTGATCAGTGGTATGTCTGGTGCAAAAAAAGACAAGGATTATGAGCCATGGTCAAACGTGGAGGTGGACCAGTCTTGTTATGGGGTGCTTAACTGCTGCAGGAAGTGGAAATCTTGACTGAATGAAGGACATCATGGATTCTTTTGAAATCAGGCCATTTTGGCAGAGAATGTGATGTCTTCTGTGCATAGACTGAAGCTTGATGATCACTGGACTTTCCAGCAAGGCAATGATCCCAAGTATTATGCATTCAAATCTATCAAAACCTGATTTAGGGATCAGCCTTAAATTGTTCTTAAGTGGCATGCCTCATTAAAAAACTTTGACGGGGTTTGAAAAGAGCAGCATGGAACATTGAAACCATTGATTATCAGTGATCTGGAAGCTTTTACACACTACCAGTGTTGGGGGTAATGCATTACAAATAACTTGAGTTAGATTACTTTTTTTCAAGTAACTAGTAAAGTAATAGATTACTTTTTAATTTACAGTAAACTATCCGAGTTACTTTTTCAAATAAATAACGGGAGTTACTTTGTTGTCCCATTTATTGACTAACTGCTCTCCTGTTCCCATGTTGAGAAAATTCTGCAGTAAGTGCAGAGGCATTGTGTGCAATGTGTAAATACGACGGTTACTGTAGTTCTAGACTAAATATGATCAAGCATTTACTCATCTCACTTGCATATATTCCTCAAAATGAATAAAACCTGAAATGCAAACTCAGAATATGACAAAAAAAACTGCAATATTTAAATATGTTAATAAATGAATTTACATTTCCTTCAGTCTGAGGCTTATTCATTTCACTTTTGGTGTGAAAGCACTTTTACATTTGCCAAAAATATAACTTTTTTATATTAAAAACATACAAGCAAGACCAGCCCAGATGAGAAAAAGTAATGCAAAAGTAACAATGCATTACTTTCCAAAAAAAAGTAACTAAGTAATGCAATTAGTTACTTTTTTAGGGAGTAACTCATTATTGTAATGGGTTACATTTAAAAGTAACTTTCCCCAACACTACACACTACTGTACCAGCTTCTGAAGTTCACACTTACAGGCAACATTTAATGGAGTTTATAAAGTGTAGAGTAAAGTGTAATTATTTCACAAATAATTACAAAGAACCGGTAAGTAACACATTAAATTAAATGTGAAAGTTTGACGTAGGAAGACTAAAATAGCATTCCAAGAATATTGTTCTATGTACAAATTCAAAACAATATATATTTTTAAAGTATATGATGACTATCTTGCAGAAATCATGATGTCAGTTTTAGCAGAATATACATATTTATATCACGTTCTGAGCGGCCTGTCACACTAATCATAAACTAATCCCTATATTTTGGATAAAAGTGTCTGCCAACTGCATATTTACTTCAGGAAATACAAGCCCCAGCAGTTGTGGCTACCTCCTCTTCAATACACCCCATCGTGCCGCACCTTCTAAGAAAACACAGTGTCAGGCAAATCACATCTGCGTGTTTGGAGAGAAACTGCTGCCAGAGCACTTCAGCAGAGCCGCTGATCCACCACCTCATCCATCAGAGCTGCAGAAAGGCCTGGCCAGAGGCTGACCAGAGCGGCACGCCAGGCCACCTGCCCCTGCCTAAAACACTTCTGACGCTGTAAAGTCAAGATATTAGTCCAAGCATAAACCTCATTCATCATCACCAAAGCCACGAATGCCGTGAATGAAAGTGCTCATGGACAGCACCAGAGCCTTGGCCTTCAAGCTCTGCGGATGACTTCAAAATGAACAAAGAGCGCTCTCTCTTCTTAGCACTGACACACATGCACCTTTCCTCTTTCTCTGTGATATCATGTATTATTGCAGCTCTTTAAAGAAAGATATTTCAAAGAGCACAAGAAAAGCGCCGTTCCACCATTGGGCCTTCAAGCAAGAGTAGGCTACAAATTAGGATCAGTTGCCTCCAGTTCCATACCACACTGTTCCATACCACACTGTAAAAATTTTTTTGTAATTTTAATCGTAAAAGACTGCAAAAATGTGAAGATAAAAATTGTTTAATTGGCCATTTCTCTTACTTTATACAGTGAAAAACTGTATCTAATTGGACATTTTTGTAATTTTACATTAAAATACTGTTAAAGCAACTGCATGCGTTTTTTTGTTTGTTTGTTTGTTTGTTTGTTTTTTTGTTTTTAACCTTGACATATCAGTTTTAAAATCTTTCTGGTGAAACAATGATTTCGAATAAGGCAAATGGCCTCTGTTTCTTTCCCACACTCTCCTACAAATGTTTGTTTTTGAAAGTATGTACTGTATGTTTGGTAAGCAGGTACGAAATTCCGCAAAAAGGGTGAATTATTTTACAGCAACAACAAATGGAATATGGAACATATGGAAGCCCATTTCCACAACTGAATAAAAAAAATAAAAAAAGTAATTGCGACTTTTGTCTCACAGTTCTGACTTTTTTTCCCATAATTGCAAGTTTACTACTTTTTTCTCAAAATTGCCTAATGCAAACTTTTTTTTTATATCTCACAATTCTCAGAAAAAAGAATAGCGAGATACAGATTTGCAATTGCAAGAAAAAAAATCTGAATTGATAGTTTATATCTTGCAATTCTGACTTTAAGGCCCGGTTTCATAGACAGGGTTTAGCCTAAACCAGGATTAGGCCATAGTTCAATTAGGACATTTAAGTAATTTTTATAAACATGCCTTAGAAAAAACCATTACTGGTGTGCATCTGACGACAAAACAAAGGCACTGACATTTTTTTAAGATCAGTCAGTGCAAGTTTCTTTCGGCTGAAACAGCTCAGATTTACATTTTAGTCTAGGACTAGACTTAAGCCTTGTCTGTAAAACCATGGGTATATCTCACAATTCTGAGAAACAAAGTCAGAATTACAAGGTTATAATCTCACAATTCTTAGAAACAAAGTCAGAGTTGCGAGTTTATATCTCACAATTCTGAAAAAGTCAGAATTGCGAGTTCATATGACGCAATTCTGAGAAAAAAGTCAGAATTGCAAGATGTAAACTCGCAATTGCGAGAAAAAAAGTCAGAATTGTGAGATAAAAATTTGCAATTACCTTTTTTATTTTTTTATTCAGTGGTGAAAATGGGCTTCTATATGTACAGCCATCCACTGTAATTACGACAGTGAGCTATTTACTACAGCGAGTTCCACTCACTTAACTGTAGGGGGCTAGGGGTCTAAGTCGCAAAAGTTCACAAAACGACGTACAGTTGCTTTAAATGTAGAGATTTTGGAAGTAAAAAAGAACATCAGTCATCTTAAAATTCATAGTGAAAATCCGTATGCTACATTCCTGTGCTGTTTAATTGCATTAATTTAGATGTCATGTGTTACCATGAAGGTATTTTGTGCGCATGACACTTCTATATATTAATATTTACCTCATTTTGTAGAAGTTTCTTGCGATGAATTTTAATTCATCATGTGTCTCTTTTACAACTTTTATTATTACAGTGTTTAACAGGATTTTATACGAGTACAAAATATTAGAAAAATATTACCATTATATAAGTTAATGTAATATACCTTTTTGAACGTAAAGTCCTGTAAAACCTAAATTGTTGCTACCACTTTTTTACTGTAAATTTGATGGATTTTTTACAACCCATCATGCAAAGGGTGAAAGCGGCTTTAGACGCATGGCACTGATATGAGAGTGGAGCACACAGTGGCTGTGGTCAGGTCTGGAGGATGTAAGATTAAAGGGCAGGGCCGAGCAGCACGGCATTGTTGTGATTTAATAGCTCTGAATATGAGCCGTTTTTGAAGTGGAGATCTTTAAGAGCACAGACAGAGGCCTCTGGCAGACAAGCAGGCCTCTGAGCAAGTAATTACGGACAAGGGCAGGGCCGGGACCTGGTAGCGCGGGGCTTTGAAGAGCGGTAAGGTCACCAAAGGTGAGTCCCGGGTCTGACAGGAGCGAGAAATACACAGAGACGTAATTCATCGGACCTTCCTCAAAAATCAGCACTGGTCAAGGTCAGCTATCAAATCCTGTAGACAGCATCTGATCAATATACATTTTTAATAAACATGTTCCTGGTCTTATTGTGCACAGTTTATCAGTACATGTAATTCTAAACAAACAAATAAATAAATTTTTGGTATAATCTTTTTTTTTTTTTTTTTTTTTTTTTTTTTTATTAAAATACTTGCACTGACTCCTTTACAATATGTATGTAACACACAATTTTTGCAATCCAATCAATTCTCTTTAGATAAAATCAAGTCTCGTACATTCAACTGTTCAACAATTTGGAGTCTGTAAGATTTTTTTTTTTTTTAAGAAATTGATATTTTTATTCTGCAAGGATGCATTGTTTTCATTAAAAGTGACAATGTTATACAAGATTTATATTTCAGATAGATGCTGTTTTTTTTTTAAAAAAAAAAAAAAAGAAAGAAAAAAAATCATGAAAAAAGTGACTGTGCATTTCAGTTATATTACTTTGTGGGAGAAGTGTTTACGTTTATTAATTTAGCAGATGCTTTTATTGAGCGTGACTTAGAAGTTACTTATAATGACTTGTAAATTATTATTATTATTAATAATAAATGTAATTGAACGTTGGTGCCTTTCATTTTATTGTTGTTGTGGCTGTTCTGTAAAAGCATTAAGCCACTTGAGTACTGTATATTACAGTGATTGACTGTGTAGTGTTTATTTAACTGTTTTAGACTGAGTACAACATACAAATATCACAAAAAATCCAGTCAATCAATCACCTTCATGGGTCTTGTTAAATTAAATGCAGTGGTATAATTAGACTGGTTTCCGATTAGGAAATATTCATAGTACAGTGATTTTACTGTAGAGGTTTCAGTCCAGGTTTCCAATCCACCACATCTACAAATGCACATAACAAGGTTATAGAAATCTGATTAGAGCGCGGTTTGAAATTAGCCATGTATGTTATCAAATCAAACAACAGGATATATAATCAGAGAGGGGAGGGGCCCGGCTCCTTTATCTAATCAGAAGGCATCTGTGCCAGTGCCAGTGAGATCCCTTCTATAGGCTAATGTGCTGCATTTCCTCTAATCCGCTTTCTTTTATTTATATGCTTTGTTTTATGTGTAATACCTGATCATGAATAAAAATGACAATTTCATTTTGTGTTGTTTATTGAACTTGATTCAGCTTCATTTTTTGCAGGGTGATAAACTGGGAGGAGACCACCGGGTGAAAATGCTGATGGGAGATTGTACATGCAAGAGAGACAGAGACGTGTGCTGCATTCGGCTGGGTTTCTCAGATTCAGGCAAACGAGAACATTGTTGTGAACAAGAGTATTGCTGTCCCCATAGCCTGAGTAACCTGAACCCCACTGAAAAAGTCAAGCTGCACCATCAAAAACCACAGTGAGCTCCTCTATTAAAGTCATAAATACTAAAACTAACAGGATATAACAGCCATCTTGTTTCCTAAACCTTCTTTTACATGAATGATGAGTCTCTTATCTGCTAAGAGTCAGCAAACTTGACCTTTGTGTGACATCAGAGCTGGTCTGAGCCTCAGACGACACACCCACAGAGCGTTTACTTAACATCTAACATACATTATATGGACAAAAGTATTGGGACAGCTGATGACATAACATTCTAAATGCATTATTTATGGACATTATTTATGAACATTACATTATTACGGGGACAGTCCCCCTTTGCAGCTATAACAGCTTCCACTCTTCTGGAAAGACTGCTCCAACCTAGTCTCATGACGAAAATGTACCTCTGGGAACTTTTTCGCAAGACGCAAAATATGTACCAATAAGTACATATCACCACAGTTTCCAACAGAAATTAACACTGGAGGCATTAAAACACCAAGCATTTGTAATCATTTTTGTACACAGTTATGATTACAGCTCCATATGTTTCACTGTCCAGACGTACTGTAACAAGCTTGCTTGAAAGCAGCACAAAACTTGACTTAGGATGTGGAATCCTTGGATATGAATCCCGTCAAAAACATGACTCGCGATGGAAGATGAGAGATGGAAAAACAAGCTAAATCTGCATGCTTGCGATTGTGTTTTTTATGTCACATTCGCTTGTGTTCATACTATCAGGTAGGTTTAGGTGTAGTGCAGATGGTACGTTATTTTAAGACGTCACAGAGCATTACAGTTATAGCACCACTCAACAGACATTTCAAGTCAGAACTGTGGTGACACCTACAAAACCAACATCACATAAAACGAACCATATGTACGTTCATCTGTTCAGGGGAAAAACAGACGAACACACTTTTAGCGCCACCCAGTGGACATTTCACATCGAATATGTTACAAAACATACACGGTAGTACGTATTGTGAAAACATTCCCACAGGTACGTTTTCATCATGAAGTCAGTCTCAACTTTCTACAAGATTTCAGAGTGTTTTTGCCCATTCATCCAGTAGAGCATTTGTGAGGTCAGGTACTGATGCTGGACAAGAAGGCCTGGTTCAGAATCTCCGTTTGAGTTCATCCAAAAGGTGTTTGATCGGGTTCAGGTCAGGGCTCTGTGTGGGCCAGTCAAGTTCTTCCACAACAAACTCATCCAACCATGTCTTTATGGACCTTGCTTTGTGCACTGCGGCACAGTCATGCTGGAATACAAAAGGGCTTTCGCCAAATTTTTCCCAAAAAGTTGGAAGCATAGCACTTTCCAAAATATCTTGGTATGCTGAAGCATTAAGATTTCCCTTCACTGGAAGTAAGGGGCCTAAGCACAACCCCAGAAATGACTATTCCTCCTCTAACAAACTTTACAGCTGGCACAATGCAGTCAGTCAGGTAACGTTCTCATGCTACTCACTCATCAGACAGGCTTGCATGCAATTTTTGTTTTGATATTAATGGCTGTGGAAGTTTGGAGCTATTCGGCTATGGAATCAACAGAGCATTGGCGACTTTTATGCACCATGCACCCTAGCACTCGGTGACCATGTGGTCGTCTGTTTCATGGGTGAGTTGCAGACTGCATGGCTAGGTGCTTGATTTTATACACCTGTAGCAATGAGTCTAATTGAAACACCTCAGTTCAATAATTAAGAGATGTGTCCCAATACCTCCTGTGTATATTGCATACAAAAAATAGCAAGAGTGGGGTGAAATCTGTAGTTCAAATCTGATTGACAGGCACTACACAAGTTTCACAAGTTCACAAGTGTTTCTCAACCAGGAGGCTGGGACCCACTAGGGAGACTCAGTACCAGCCCAGGCTCATGAAAATACGTGCCTCTATATACATTTCTGCAGCACTGTAATTAGGTACCTTACTGCACTTTTCGCGGCAGTTTCAAAGTGAAATGTCCAGAGAGCGGCGCTAAAACACACGTTCAATACGTGACCGTGGCACGTTTTTATTGCATTGGTACAGGCACGTATTGCTGCCTTTTTATTACGCTGCTTGCGGTACGTATTGCGGCTGTTCAGAATTCAAATATCCGGTGAGTGTCGCTAAAGGTTAATGCTCTGTCAAGTTGGAAATATTCCCTACACCAAACCCAACCCTAAACCTACCCGATAGTGTTAACAAATGCAAAAGTAATATAAAAACACATTTGCTGGTGCAGCCATACTATTTTATCTTCCTTATGCGGATTTGAGCTGTTTTGTTGAACCGTAGTTTCACAGGGTTCCTACCGGAACTCTTCATCACTCAAGTGCAACACCGTATCGCGTGAGCTACCGAGCAATCCTACTGAATTAGAAAACTCATGCATGAAGCTGCATATTTGATGACATCGTTCAAAAGTATCAGTTTTCAAATAGTGCAGAATGTTAAAATTGTTTTGAAGTCAAGTAATATTCTGCAAGTAATTGTGTAAAAATTAGGCTTTATTAATCAAAACTCTGTACCTGTAAATCATAGGCCTACTTTGTGTGAAAAGGAATAGAAGTTGTACTGCCTCTAGTGTTCATTTCAACTGGAAACTGCAGTGATTCATACTGCACATATAGGTATGTTTTTTGTTTTTGTTTTTGTTTTTGTTTTTTCAGTTTTGCAGAAATGTACACTGAACAAAAATATAAACGCAGCACTTTTGTTTTTGCCCCCATTTTTCATGAGCTGAACTCAAAGATCTAAGACTTTTTCTATGTACACAAAAGGCCTATTTCTCTCAAATATTGTTCACAAATCTGTCTAAACCTGTGTTAGTGAGCACTTCTCCTTTACTGAGATAATCCATCCACCTCACAGGTGTGGCATATCAAGATGCTGATTAGACAGCATGATTATTGCACAGGTGTGCCTTAGGCTGGCCACAATAAAAGGCCACTCTAAAATGTGCAGTTTTACTGTATTGGGGGGGGTCCGAAAACCAGTCAGTATCTGGTGTGACCACCATTTGCCTCATGCAGTGCAACACATCTCCTTCGCATAGAGTTGATCAGGTTGTTGATTGTGGCCTGTGGAATATTGGTCCACTCCTCTTCAATGGCTGTGCGAAGTTGGATATTGGCAGGAACTGGAACCCGCTGTCGTATACGCCGTTCCAGAGCATCCCAAACATGCTCAATGGGTGACATGTCCGGTGAGTATGCTGGCCATGCAAGAACTGGGATGTTTTCAGCTTCCAGGAATTGTGTACAGATCCTCGCAACATGAGGTGATGGTCATGGATGAATGGAACAACAATGGGCCTCAAGATCTCGTCACGGTATCTCTGTGCATTCAAAATGCCATCAATAAAATGCACCTGTGTTCGTTGTCCATAACATACGCCTGCCCATACCATAACCCCACCGCCACCATGGGCCACTCGATCCACAACGTTGACATCAGCAAACCGCTCACCCACACGACGCCATACACGCTGTCTGCCATCTGCCCTGTACAGTGAAAACCGGGATTCATCCGTGAAGAAAACACCTCTCCAAAGTGCCAGATGCCATCGAATGTGAGCATTTGCCCACTCAAGTCAGTTACGACGACGAACTGCAGTCAGGTCGAGACCCCGATGAGGATGACGAGCATGCAGATGAGCTTCCTTGAGACGGTTTCTGACAGTTTGTGCAGAAATACTTTGGTTATGCAAACCGATTGTTGCAGCAGCTGTCCGGGGAGGTGTAGTTATTGGAGGTGAAGATGCTGGATGTGGAGGTCCTGGGCTGGTGTAGTCACACGTGGCCTGTGGTTGTGAGGCTGGTTGGATGTACTGCCAAATTCTCTGAAACGCCTTTGGAGATGGCTTATGGTAGAGAAATGAACATTCAATTCATGGGCAACAGCTCTGGCCAATTTCATGCTCCCTCAAAACTTGCGACATCTGTGGCATTGTGCTGTGTGATAAAACTGCACATTTTAGAGTGGCCTTTTATTGTGGCCAGCCTAAGGCACACCTGTGCAATAATCATGCTGTCTAATCAGCATCTTGATATGCCACACCTGTGAGGTGGGTGGAGTATCTCAGCAAAGGAGGAGTGCTCACTAACACAGATTTAGACAGATTTGTGAACAACATTTGAGAGAAATAGGCCTTTTGTGTACATAGAAAAAGTCTTAGATCTTTGAGTTCAGCTCATGAAAAATGGGGGCAAAAACAAAAGTGTTGCGTTTATATTTTTGTTCAGTGTATATAGAGGCATGTATTTCCAATGAGCCTATGTTGTTCAGTACACTTCCAAGATGGCTTAAAATTATGTAAAAGTAGGACTAAAAAAGGGTAAAATCAAGATATAAGGAGTCATAATTTCATCCATTTTTTTTATTATTATTTTTTTAAGAAGCAGGGTTCCCATGGTCTTGGAAAACCTGAATATACGAGGGATTTTTAAAAGTGTGATTTCTAGACCTGCATAGAAATTAATGGACATTTTTATAATGAATAGAATTTTTTCTTGTTATGTCAAGCTCTTAAATATGATATCGGGTAGAAATTGTATGCACTCATGTAAATTCATTGGTAATAATAGTATAAACCCTGAAAAACATTTCATAACTTTAAATATTGTCTAACCGTGGGGGGCCTTGGAGTAAAAAAGGTTGAAAATCATTAATGGGTGGTTCTTGCATAAAATAAAGCTACAAACTGGGCCAGACTTTATGCAGATAATCATGAGTCTGGCTATACAAAACTGCATTAGGACAGTTGGGCAAGAGATGTAGTGGTGTAGCATATGAGTTCACCACAGGGACTGAACTGAACTGGTGAGATTATGCTGTGGTTTCAAGTCTCAGGTGGAGTTCTGAGTTTATTTATTTATTTATTTATTTATTTATTTATTCAGCTCTTCCTGGGACAAAGCCTGCATTGTAGGCAAAAAGCGAGCACTAGTGGTAGGGATATATATAGTCCATTCGATAAACTGAAGAAAAAATAGTTAAGTCTAAGTAAAAACAGACTTTTGTGTTGTTAGCTTAGCAACAAGCTAATGTCTAACTTGTTTTCCTTTGGCATTATCTTAGTCTTTTTTTTTCATTAGACCATTTTTATCTTATTACTCTGAAGGAGAAACAATTGAGATATTAAAGAAGTCTCATTTGTGATTTGTGATACATACCTATGGGTATGTATCAAGGCAACGGAGTCTAGCGAGACACAGAGAGAGAGAGCATTTGGCAGAGCCATCTGCCAAGTCAGGGCAAAATTCAGGCACTCTGCTCGTGTTAACATGCAACCATTTTATTTTGGGGCCAGTTAATGGCCCTGAATTTTAAATTGAGATGTTTAACAGGGTCATATCCCACTGGCTGACAACGCAGAAGTTTATGACTCACTTAGTTATTGGGTCACCCTACTTACACTAGGGTCAGAATGTGAACGCCATTAAATCGCAGACGAAATGTCACAGTCTGTTTTGGTATGATGAGCTTTTTGGCAGCCGATCATAGGACATCTTGTGTTCCTGATGGGTAATAAAAATAATAAATAATTAGGCATAAAAAACATGTACAGCTCCAAATCTCTCAAACACTTATACACCCACTCTGCTGTTTACGTCTTCATGCTTGACCAAAGCCAGACTGCTGTCTGCCCACATACTGGCTATTAATTTCAATACCAAATATAGCATTTGTTTCTCGAAAGATCACTATAAGCTTAACTCGCATAGGGGAATTTCTAAGCTTACTCTGCTTAAAGGTTCATTTGGAGCCTGTATTGTTTACATGGCTGTCTCTTTACTTGTCATAACCTACTTAAATTATGATTCATAATCCCAGAAGAAAGAGAGTAATGCGCATGGGTCAGAATGTAAAAGCCAAGTAAAATATTCAAGTTCAGGTACTTGTTTTGGTTAGTGGGCAACCAGTTCCTCAGTAGCACAGATGGCTAATATAATAATTATTATTATTATTATTATTATTAATATTTATTAAATTCTATATTTATTTTGTTTCATTATATGTATATTTATTAAAATAAAATTAAATAATTAACTTACTAGTTATTTAATGACTACATGAATATTTCCTACCAATCATGAATTTTGCAATATTAAATAATAAAAGAAATGTATTTATTTAAATTGTAAATATATACTGTATATATTGTGTACATAACATTTAAAATTGAATTATACCATTATTGTATTACATAGTAAATACAGTAATTGAGACAGATTCCAAAGCAAAATAATTATTATTAAATTATTATTTTTTAATAAATATATACAATCCATTAATCCACTGTGTATTTGTATGTTGCTTTATTTATTTAAATATTTAAATATTAAAAATGTCCAAATGGCTGTGCTTGATGGCAAACGTCAAATGTATCAAAATGGCCAAATATCGGGCAATATTTATCGGCCTAGTCGATATATGAGTTTAGCATTAGTTAAGATCATATTTCCGCTCACACACTTTACTGTCAGGGCACCTGCGTGGGCTGGAAATGCCACAGATCGCATTTCATGTCCAACATTAGCTTGTTGATCAGCTGATTTATTGCGCAGAGGAGGAACATAATGTAAAAAGATAACATAGCAATGGAACGGATAGAAGTCTTGCTCATTTGTGTGGGTTCACAATAGCCTAAAGCATTATCATTCCAATCTTAATCCCTACTCGTCTCCACAGCCTCAGTCACCAGTGTCTTATTACCACTCCGTTGGCATGGCTTGTGTGTGTGTGTGTGTGTGTGTGTGTGTGTGTGTGTCTGGCCTTCTTACCACGCAGACCCGAAGTCTTACACTGCCCTCTGCAGCAGCAACAATACTCGCTCATATTCAGCCGACTGCACAAGCACATTCCAAATATGTCAGAAGTTGAAGCACACTAAGGCCAAATAGAGCTCAGGTATCACTGAGCTAATTTTAGCCCAGCTCAGCATGCAGGAAAACAAAAAAAATCTTTAACAAGGGCCATAAATCTGAGCAGTAACTCAAGGTTTTTTTCCACTGAGGATGAAAGACTTATTAAAGACTCAGTCAAGCCACGGCCAAATCGACGGATAGAAACGGACGAAGACAAACACCAAGGGTGAAATGTGTGTTTGCATTACGCTCCTCCAAGGCAACGAAAACAACAAATACACACTGGCTGCTCTCAACCCCCACATCTCACAACATTAATAACTTAACCGCAATTTTCCTGCAGAGTGGATCTCTCACGTATTAATAACGATCTACCTCACGAGGTGGATATAAACTCCACCAGCGGAAACCTGCAGAGAGGGACTTTTCCAGCTGCATGGGACGGTAATACGATACCAGCCTCTTTTCCTTCAGCAGTGAAGAGTGTCCCATGTGAGAAACACATCAGAGGAGCCGTAGAAAGAGAGAGAGAGAGAGAGACTGCAGCAGGCTCGTCCGAACCCTCGGGCCTCTTGTCTCCCTTATGCTAAACCGCAGCCATGCACTCTCCTCTGAAGCTCGGTCTGGTGCTCTAACTGCTCTTCCAGCACCCACAGGCTGACCGCCAGGTCATCTGGACTCTGACACAAACATGCAGATGTGGCTCTTTTTGTGTAACTATTTTGCAGAGCCTCAAATACCACTGTGCTGAACTCTTTTCTGCCCTCTGCCTTGTCACAAAGGCCTCTCTGACCTTTTGTGAAAATGTTGTCTTCATTACACAGTCTGGTCATTGCTGAGGCATGTAATTATTAGGACAATGTTCTTCAACCTTTCCTGTATTTATAGAGAGATAAATACTTGCCCTGAAATTGCTTTATTTTATTTTATTTTTCCATCAGTAAAAATAAATAATTAAATGTATTTATTTGTTTATCCTCAACTTTTCTACCTAAAAAGTCAATTCATTGACCAAGTGATGAGTAACGCATGCAAAACTGGAAAGCACTTGAGAAAATTTCATATATGTATATATTAGTGGTGTCAAAATTAGCGCGTTAACGCGTGCGATTAATTTTTTCTGATTAACGCGTTAAAAATATTTAACGCAATTAACGCAGGGGCGGGGCTAGGGTTGGCCACCCCATTCGCAACTGCTGCCTCTGTCTCTTTTTTCTTGAAAAGGATTGCGTTTATTTAGATGCAGAATGTCTTTATGACCACATCAAACGGGAGACGTTTCAGACGCGCGCTCTAACTTCGCCTCCGCGCCAGGCGCGAGTCAAATGAGCGCGGAAAAGATACTGTGCTCGTAGCGCGCGCTCTTCAAATACACGCACAAAGGTGCCGGCGCGCGTGTAGCCTGTATCATTTCATATCAAACAGCGAAAGAAACTACGTGCATGCAATGTCCTAATTATACCGTCAGTTAAGTCATGAAGTTACCAAAAAGGCGATTAAAGCTGCCATTAAACTGTGCATGCATGTAATATGTTATATATGAGTTACATTAATAACATGTTTCTGAAATGGTTTTCAAAACTGTCCTGGAGCATCCCAGCACTGTCTCCCTCATCTAACACACCCGATTCAACTCGTCCGCTCATTAGAGACTGAAATGGGTCCGAACTGAATATGAAAATATGATGCATGTCAGATCCGCCTCACGTTCAGAAGCAGCAGCTCTTAAAGAAACAGCAGCCAAAACAACCTAATAACCAGCTGCTGTGATGTCTGTTCATCAAGAGCAAAAGAAAAAAGAGGAAACCAATAACTTTGATAGTTTTAAGGATTCATCTGTATTTATTTTAGAATTTAGTGTTTGATAACTTTATTATATTTCTGTATATTTCTGCTGAGGGGCACAGGTAGATAAATATGACATTTATTATAATGGGTTTATGTGAAGATTGTTTTAAGCACTTAAATTAGAAGTTATTTTTAAAGTCCTATAAATGTTCAGATTGATAGCTCTTAATTATAATGTAAACCTGAATGGCTATAGTCAGTGGTTAAATAGGGGGAAACATTTTTATAGGGAAATCAGTATTAATTGGTATCAGTGATGCTGGCCTCCAGTCATGAAAATAAAGATGCCATTAAACAAATATTAAAAATATACTGTAATTATGTTGTTTGTACATTAATTTGAAGATTGAATGTGAAATTATTGCAATATAAAAGTATATTTAAAAATGTTAATGTTAGGTGGGATTAATTTTAGAAAAATGTGTGATTAATTAGTTAATTTTTTTTAATCGATTGACAGCACTAGTATATATATATATATATATATAAATTTGACATATTGTGTATTCTATATATTTTTTTAAAAATCCTATTTTTTATAATAAAAATAATAATAATAATAATAATAATAATAACACATTGCCTTCCAAACTTCTTTTTGCCTTTATTTTTCAACTCATCTCAACTCCACACTTTGCCACACGCTTTTCACATTTTTATTTTTTTTATTGAATATCTTGTTGCATTTGAAATTATATAAAAATGTGGGGTAAAACTTTATTATAGGGACCAATTCTCACTATTAACTAGTTGCTTATTAGCATGCCTATTATTAACATATTCTACATCCCTAATCCTACCCAATACCTAAACTTAACAACTATCTTACTAACTGTTAATAAGCAGCACGTTAGTAGTTTTTTGAGGCAAAAGTCATAGTTAATGGTTTGTTACTTGCAATAACTGGACTTTAAAATAAAGTGTGACCAAATGTGGAAGTAACATTACAGGTTGCATGCTGCATTTAATGTTGACTTGAAGTTTTGCATATAGATGAGCCAAGAAAGAACTGTCTAAACTAGCCTAACAATACATTCCTTAAAAGAAAAAAACTTAATAGCTGAATTAAAATTGAAATATTCAGTGCTGCCTAATGTTACTGCTTATTTCACCAACAAAGTTATTTAATATATAGAGATTATTTTACATAGTTCCAAACCTTAGCAGATAGTGTGTTTTCTGAGTGTCTTGCAATGCAAATGACCTTGTATTTAACAGTGCTGGGGGTAACGAGTTGTGTAATCAGATTACTTTTTCAAGTAAATAATAAAGTAATGCATTACTTTTAAATTTACGAGAATATATGAGTTACTTTTTCAAACAAGTAACGCAAGTTTTCCCATTTATTCACTGACACCTCTCCTGTCCCTGTGTTGAGAGAAATTGGGAGTGAGCTGCTTATTAATTTCAGTTTTGGTGTGAAAGGGCCTTTACAGTTGCCCAAGATATACCTTGTGTTTTTTTTTTTTTTTTATGTTATTACAAATTAATAAGCAAGCCCAGCTCAAGTGACAAAAAGTAATTGAAAGCATTATTTTCAAAAAATAAAAAAATTAAAAAAAATGCATAGTAATTAGATAACACAAATATTTACTTTTTTATGGAGTAAAGCAATACTGTAATGCATTGCTTTTAAAAGTAACTTTCCCCAACACTGGTATTGGAAGCTGTCAGGATTTACAGGACAGTGAAATGACTGAAATTAAACAGAATGACTGCTTAATTTGCAAATAAAGATAACTAAAAATAAAAATTCATTTGCAGGAAATATGATCAAATATTTGCAGTCTAAAACTGTGTAAACAAATAATTGTCGAGTTAATATGACGAGAAGTGTCGTTATTGAAGTATAGGGTGCAGGCTTGAAAGCAGAGCTGTAGGAGTATCTATCCAAGAGCCACAAACTCAGGCTTTTCTAGTTTTCCTTATAGAGGCAATGGCTTTGTTGTCTCCTTTGAGAGCTTTCAGGCGAGCTTTCATCCAATTTTATAGTTGAACAAAGCCTGCAGAGCTTTGTTCAAATCTCAAAGCAGCTACACAGCTCTGGAGAGCCACATAAAATACGAGTGGAAAAATGAAAACCGCAGTATAACAGAAAAGCAGGCACAAACATAAAGACTTTTTATATTATGCAAATGCCTTTGAATCCTAGATTGAATTTGCCTATTGGAACGTGAATTTCTTGGATCGCAAACTCTTTTATAGTTTCAAACGTTCATATTTATGATTGCTGTGAATTATTCTTCGTAGAATCAATAGCCTCCTTGAAAACATGGAAAAACATGCCAGTGACTTCAAAATAAATTCAAATGAATAAATACCAGACATAATTGTAGCTAAAGCAAGGTCGTAGAATGCAAGATCTGAGACGGCTGAGTAACAAGACATCAATATTTGCGGTAATTTAAAGTATTGCATGGTGCCATTAACCTGCACCTCAAAGTGGCAACCACTTCCTAAGGGTGACATGCTGAAAAGTATCACATACTGCAGTCTCAACCTCAGATGGAACATCAACAAACCACCTCAGTCTGTTCACTAACCATCTGATGCATATTGCACAAAAAACTGGAAAGCACTTGAGAAAATTGCCAGCTCCAATCAGGCGTTCCAACTGCAATGCAAATTCCAGGAGTTGAGGTGCCTGGAAACAAAATGATGTTTGAGAGGGAAAAAATGTATATTCCACTAAATAATCACATTTGCATGGACAGATATTCATCATATATTCTGCACACATATTCTGCTGATTTGTTAAGGGATTTCCCTGCCCTACCTGTCCATAAAAACAAAACATAAAAGAGCTGTGGTTAGTCACCTCTTGTCTGAGTGGGCGGCTCTTCGCCAGAATAAGCTGCGAACTGGAGCAGTTCTGCAATGTGAGGTATCTGCATGGTCCTTACTTAGAGAAGAAGATGTGTGGCTGTTTTCCATTTCATTGGTTCCCATAAACAGGTACGCATCAGAAAGCAGCCGTTTATGCTCCTATTAAAAGACTTGTTACTTCTCCAGCAGTGCTTCAGTGACCAGTTCAGCACCTCCACTTCTGTTTCAGCTTTTGTACTGTCTCAGGGACCAGGGTTAGTCCCAGATAATGGGGAATGTTCTTAAAACTTTTACTAAAAATTTTTAAAAGTTATATAGGTCACACTTTATTTTAAGGTCCAATTCTCTCTATTAACAAACCATTAACTATGACTTTTGCCTCAATAAACTGCTAATTTGCTGTTTATTAATAGTTAGTAGGTAGTTGTTAAGTTTAGGTATTGGGTAGGATTAGGGATATAGAATATGGTCATGCAGAATATGTGCTTTATAAGCACTAATAAACAGCCAATATGTTAATAATAGGCATGCTAATAAACAACTGGTTAATAGTGAGAATTGTTACATTATATAAATGTTGGGGCAAAACATTCTTAAAGTAATATTTATGGAGTGTTCTTAGAACTTTATTAATATTTGATATATTCTCAAAATGTTGAGAGAAAACGTTCTTAGAACAACATTCTAGGAACATCCTTACGATGATATTTGTACTTGTATGTTCTAAGAAACATTTTTGTAAACTTTAAATAGCATTCTAATCACAACAAGAAAACGGGACATTTTAAAATTGTTAGAATATTAAACATAAACATTCAAATAACGAGTGATAATATTTTGGGTGATAATAAAGTTAGTAGAATGTTGTAAGAAATGTTTTTGTAACCTTTAAATAACGTATTAATTACAAAGGTAAAATGGGACATTTTAAAGTTCTTACAATATTTAAAAATAAACATTCATGTAACTTTATTTTGGGTGAAAATAAAGTTAGAAAAATTTGTAAGAAACGTTTTAGTAACTTTTAAATAATGTTATAATCACGACAAGAAAACTGGACATTTCAACCTTTCAGAAATATTTTACTGTTTTTATAGCCTATTTTTTATAGCCTAATTTGTTATCCAGGTTATTTGAGTTATTTTTGGGTTGTATCTGAGTTGTATGAGTTACTGTTAACTAAAACTAAAACTTTTTTTTTTAAGTTACGCTAACTAAAATAAATATATAAAACTTACACTTATTTTATTTCAGCTAGTTGCCAAAGCAACATTTCTCATTTTTGTTTAGTTTCTCTTGAAGTAAAACACAACTAAAACTAAATAAACTTCTAAACTAATAAAAATGAAGGAAAACTAAATTATTTTAAACAATTAATTAATTAATTAACTAAAATTAAAAAAAAAAAAAAATTAAACTGAGTTTTAAACAAACTTTAAATTTAAACTGAAATTAGTAAATACTACTAATAAAAACAAATCTAATTCAAAATATGAACAAAAACTATAATAGTATATGAATGGTACTAAAATAACGCTGTCAGGGATTTTTATATATTATATTATGTTTAAATCTGTGATTTCTACAACACTTAACATAGCAGCAGCATTTATAAAGTGTGCTTACAGTGATTTTTGTATTGAGGCACAGATATAGCATCAATGTATTTACATACAGACTATTCACCTCACTTTCTCTATTAGAAATATTAAACCCAGAATATTAGCACGGCGTGATGACAACCCCAAGGGGGCTAAAAGATTTGCAGTGATTTGAACTGACTCTATCTTAAGCAAAAAAAAAACTCAAATACACCATTTAAAAAAACAGGCTGTTGTGGCACTCTGACATACACAGTGAATGAAATGAGAAAAAGATCCAGAAGCTTAGTGATCAAGCATTTAATGATGGAATTATTTGGCTTCCGGGAGAAGGATTAGGTGATAAATTAAAAACGGATTGGTGAAGTGCATCTAACACCCCAAGAAAGATTAGAGTTCTTGTTGGGGTTTTACACTACAAAGAAAAGAGAGTTGTAAACTAGAATAAAGACTAAAACAGTTCTTGGTCTGGACAAGCGCCAAATATCCATAGGGCATTAGCAACCAACTGGTGAACCTCATTAAAAAGTAGAGAAACCTATAACCATTAAAAGCCCATTAAGCAGCATGTAATTTTGTGGAACTAAATAGCAGAGAGTAATCAAAAGCACATGAAACCCAGCTGGGAAACTAAGCAAATTGTTTCGATTAGAGGAGAATCCATCATCAGCAACACCAGGTTTTATTTTCTGACATTCAATACGTTCTCTCTCGCTCGCTTTCAATTTCCTCACTAATGACATGGATTGATGCAAATAACAGGCAACGGTTTGTGACCCAAATACGCAGGACACAATTCAACTTGCATCGACAATTTAAATATTAAAATTTGAAGAAAAAATATAGTTAAAAAATGCTGAATGAATAATTTTCACGATTTCCTTTCAGAACACTGTACTAAAGTACTGCATAGTCATTCAGTGGTTAAGCTGCATCACTACTGAATTTACAGGGCCACGACAAAAGAAATGTTGTTTCAGCTGTTATTTTACTATATGGTCTGTTGTCTGAAAGCATCTTTACAGAAGGTTGAGACCTCTGGATGTGTTCCTTAAGAAATCTAACGGACATTATAATGAAAGGAATTCATTCTTTGCCATAAGAAATTATTACCACCATATTTTAATCGCCTTTGCTACGCTACACATGTGTACAGAACAAATACAGTACTGTTTTAACCTATACATGTTGTTTGTATTAATTGTTGCATTAGTTAATAGGTTAATTAGTTAATAATTAGTTAATAGGGCTTCCTATATTTAATTAGACTTAATGATATATATATTATTAAACTTTATTTGAAGTACTACTTGTGCACACTGCACATTTCTTAATATTAAGCCCAGAATGTGTTTCAATGTCACTATCGATGAGGATTGTATCAGTCTTTAAATGCAAGATTTTTAAAGTGTACCTGAAGTATACATATAGTAGTTCATCTTTAGCATAAACAAATATACTTCAGTATATCTTTAGTTGGTCTTCAGCACTACTTCCACATAATTAAAGTGCATTAAGTACAAAATTAGTTATTCCAATTTAGCAGACTTTAAGTATACCAGATTAGTATACAAAAAAGTACAATTCCAGGGTATTTTATTTAAGTACATAAATACGTAAACGTATTTGTAGTATACTTAGCATGAAATAAATGTATTTCAAATCAATAGGCTACCTCAATGTACTGTACTGGAATGAAGAATTGCTAATAATTCATCATAAAGAATCATAACAGAATCATTAAAGAACAGGAACTGATGATTCCATTACAACTGCAAACCAGGCTTGGAAGTTCATCAACACTGTATTTTCACAAAAACCTAGTGGTGGAATGGAGAAAAGGCCTATTCATAAATGTCTTCAAAGTGTCTGGGTTTTGAGGCTCGTAAAGAGAATAGTCAAGCCACAGAGGACAGACATACCTCAGTGTTAAACGTGGCTAGGACTACGTTTATTATGTGTAAAATGTCATTATGCGCGTCAAGAGGCGTATATCTCAACCAGATTCTGTAGCTCAAGATTATCAAAACTACAATGGAATTTGTGAACAATTTAGAAGTTCAACCTTCATGCAGAAACAACTTTTTGCGTTTCTGCCCAGTGCAGTTTATGAGAGGACATATCATCTACTTTGCTGATGATAAAAGTGGCCATGAAAACAATAAGCTAAAGTGGGATTGGAGATATAAGGACAGTTGATTGACCATGAAGACCTGTTGTCAAAACTTGCCCACATTTTTTGCATGTTAAGACCCGTTTTCATATGAGTTGGAATTCTAAAGTGCTATTTTGTTGATGCCAAACAATCAAATTGTCACCTTTAGCTAAATAATCAGGTTTAGATTAAGATTGCGTTATATTTTGATATGCAACCATGTATATGAATAACTGTGTTGTGCTGAATAAGAGGCCTGTGGCTCATTTCTCAGCGCTGCTGAGATCAAGAGGCTGAGAGTAAATCCAGCACCAGGCGTAAAGCACTTCTGTGTGCGAGGCAAATTCCCCTGTTTTCCTCCCAGCAGACTCCTCTTTCTCTGTGGATGTCAAATGACAATGTGACTGCTTAAAGGCCCTTAAAAGCACATTGTGAAACCTTCTATGGACTGTAATCATACAGCAAATTCACAGCTATTGTAGCCGAATGAAACTCATACAAAGCTCTTTCCATCAAAGCAAATCTTATTGTGATGGCTGAACTCTTGTAACCAGACTCTGAATTATATAATTTATTCAAACATGAAGCAGCAAACATGAAACATTATATCTGATGATGCCTTTGAAGGGTAATATAAACATGCAGTTATTGTTAGTGCTCCACCTAATGTGAACCAGCTGAAGTGACCCTATCATGACCGTTTCAGTCTGTGGTTTTATAGTGTAAGTGCAGGGGTGCGTGGGTTCCTTCACGGGTGTATTTCTGCCCAGTAGCAAAATTTACGAGAGGACATACCCTCTGTTTTGTTGATTAATAAAAGTGGCCTTGAAAACAGTATGGCAAGGGGGCTGGATTGCTTATGAGGATGAGCACTGTGCTTCATCCAGTGTAACTGAGAATTACAGTTCAACTCCTGATTTGTTATTGAGGTGCTATTACAAACAGGATGCATTCATATATGAATTTAAGGAAATAGAATTAAAGGAACTGAATTCAAAGAAATTTAAAGAATTACTAGAATCACAGGTGAACCTTCACTGTATATGGAATCTGATGTTTTATTATCGGTACATATGTGCGTTTACAGGTCAATATGTTATGGTAATTATTTTTATAACATTTGCAAATTCTAGAAAAATATACAGATTGAAATGAAAGAAAAATTGAAAAAATTTGAAACTTAAAGTTAATTAAATATGTTGGTAACACATTAGTTTAGGGACCAATTCTCACTATTAACTAGTTGCTTATTAGCATGCATTTTACTAGCATATTGTCTGTTAAATAGCACCTTATAATGCATTGTATGATCTTATGAGTTCTTTTTATAACATTTGCAAATTATAAAAAAATATATAGATTAAAATGTATTCCACACTGTTGGAATTAAATAAGCCTAATTTGCCAAATAAATTCATTCATTCATTCATCCATCCATCCACCCATCCACCCATCCATTCATTCATTCATTCATTCATTCATCCATCCATCCATCCATCCATCCATCCATCCATCCATTCATTCATTCATTCATTCATTCATTCATTCATTCATTCATTCATCCATCCATCCATCCATCCATCCATCCATCCATCCATTCATTCATTCATTCATTCATTCATTCATTCATTCATTCATTCATCCATCCATCCATCCATTCATTCATTCATTCATTCATTCATTCATTCATTCATTCATCCATCCATCCATCCATTCATTCATTCATTCATTCATCCATCCATCCATTCATCCATCCATCCATCCATCCATTCATTCATTCATTCATTCA
>JAFVLL020010346.1:0-31448 GCA_021397915.2 Tor tambroides
TTGAAGATTTAGAGAAATTTAGCATTACATCACTTTCTCACCAATGTATCATCTGCAGTGAATGGGTACCATCAGAATGAGAGTCTAAACAGCTGATAAAAACATCACAATGATACACATGACTCCAGTCCATCAATTAACATCTTGTGAAGTGAAAAGCTGCATGTTTCTTAGAAACAAATTAATCGTTAAGGCATTTTACATTTTACATTTACATTTAATCGTTTAGCAGATGCTTTTATCCAAAGCGACTTACAAATGAGGAGAACAATAAAGCAATCAGACCAACGAGAGAGCAACAGTATACAAGTGCTGTGAAAAGTCTCAGTTAGTCTAGCACAGTACACATAGCTAGTTTTTTTTTTTTTTTTAAATAGAAAGGAACAGAATAGAATAATTAAGTGCTAGTATTAGTTGGTCAGGTGCTGGCGAAAAAGATGTCTTTTAGATGTTTTTTGAAAATGGCTAAAGACTCAGTTGTTTGAACTGAGATAGGGTGGTCATTCCACCAGCTGGGCACAGTCCAGGAAAAGGTCAGTGGGAGTGATTTTGTGCCTCTTTGGGATTGCACCACAAGGCATCGTTCACTTGCAGAACGCAAGCTTCTGTTTGAACTAGTGAGTTTAGGTACATTGGTGCAGCGCAAGTTGTTGTCTTTTAGGCAAACATCAGTACCTTGGACTTGATGCGAGCGGCTATTGGCAGCCAGTGTAAGCTGATGAAGAGAGGTGTAACGTGAGCTTTTTTTGGCTTGTTAAAAACCACTCTCGCTGCTGCATACTGGATCAGATGCAGAGGCTTGATAGTACATGCAGGAAGGCCCGCCAAGAGAGCATTACATTAGTCCAGTCTGGAGAGAACAAGAGCTTGGACAAGGAGTTGTGCAGCTTGCTCTGATAGGAAGTGTCTAATTTTCCTAATGTTGTATAAGGTAAATCTGTAGGACCAGGCCGTTGTAGCAGTATGGTCTGTGAAGCTTAACTGATCATCGATCACAGCTCCGAGGTTCCTGGCTGTCCTGGAAGGAGTTATGGTTGACGAACACAGCTGTATAGAGACGTTGCGATGAAGTGCTGGGTTGGCTGAGACCACAAGCAGCTCTGTCTTAGCAAGGCTGAATTGAAGGTGATGGTCCTTTATCCAGCTAGGAATGTCTCTCAGACAGGCTGCAATGCGAGCAGCTACCGTCGGATCATCTGGTTGGAATGAGAAGTAGAGTTGAGTGTCATCAGCATAGCAGTGATAAGAAAAGCCATGCATCTGAATGACAGATCCTAACGATGACATGTAGATGGAGAAAAGAAGTGGTCCAAGCACTGAGCCTTGAGGAACCCCAGTAGCAAGAAGTTGCGACTTAGAAACCTCACTCCTTCAAGACACCCTGAAGGACCTGAGAGGTAAGACTTACGGTTCCTGAGATGCCCATCTTTATGAGGGTGGACAGGAGGATCTGGTGGTTAACTGTGTCAAAAGCAGCAGACAGATCCAGCAAGATGAGTACTGAGGATTTGGAAGCTGCTCTTGCCAGTCTCAGGGCTTCAGTAACCAAGAGTAGGTCAGTCTCAGATGAGTGGCCACTTTTGAAACCAGATTGGTTGTCGTCCAGGAGGTTGTTCTGTGCAAGAAACATAGAGAGTTGGTTGAACACAACTCGCTCAAGTGTCTTTGCAATGAATGGAAGAAGAGATCTGTAGTTTTCTAGAAGTGCTGGATTTAGAGAGGGTTTCTTAAGCAGTGGGGTTAACCAAGCCTGCTTAAATGCTGTGCGAAATGTACAAGTGTGAAGAGAGGTGGTGATAATGTGAGTAAGCGCAGGTATGACTGAAGAAGAACTGGCCTGAAAGAGGTGAATGGGGATAGGATCAAGTGGACAGGTAGTAGGATGATTGGAAAAGATAAGTTTGGAAACGTCCGTCTCCGAGAGTGGAGAGAAGGAGGAGAGAGAGTGTGTTTTTGTCGTTATGAAGTTTTTATCAGTTTGTGGTGCGGGGAACTGGTCAGTGATGATTCTTGTTTTGTTTATAAAGAATATTGCAAAGTCGTCAGCTGTAAGAGTTGATGAAGAAGGAGGGGGAGGAGCACAGAGAAGAGAAGGTTTTGAAAAGTGTGCGAGAGTCACAACAGTTGTAAATCTTGTCGTGGTAGTATGTAATTTTTTTTAACTTTAAACCATTGTTTCTGGCCAAAATACCAGTCCATAATCCATAA
The DNA here is from genome assembly GCA_021397915.2 of Tor tambroides. Classification (NCBI taxonomy): domain Eukaryota; kingdom Metazoa; phylum Chordata; class Actinopteri; order Cypriniformes; family Cyprinidae; genus Tor; species Tor tambroides. The sequence continues at coordinate 2,209 of JAFVLL020010346.1, forward strand.
TAATGCTTCCTCCATAGTGAAAAAAGTTCATTTCCTTTTGTCCTCTCACAACACAGTCCACCAAGATATTTGTTTAGAGCTCTTTTGGCTTGTGAACAGTGTGTTTATCTGTGCATATTTCTCTCCTGATTCAGATGACTTTTTCATTGGAAAAATCAATATTATACAGTGGACTTGTATTTCGGCCATAAACAATGGATTAAAGTTAATTTGGCTGTAATGATGGATTTGTTTTTTACAAACTTGCAGCTTTTCACATCACAAGATGTTAATTGATGGGCTGGAGTGGTGTGGTTTACTTGTGGATTATTGTGATGTTTTTATCAGCTGTTTGGACTCTCATTCTGAAGGCACCCATTCACTGCAGAGGATCCATTGCTGAGCAAGTGGTGTAATGCTAAACGCTAAATTTCTCCAAATCTGTTTAGATTTTTTTTATGGAAAAAAACCCTTGTCTACATTTTGAATGGCCTGAGGGTGAGTAAATTTTTTCATTTTTGGCTGAACTATTCCTTTAAAATGCATTACTGAGTTATTATATCTTATATACTTCTGTATTTGATATTGGTTTTATAATTAACAGACATAATTCTTCAGATTCTTAGCACTGATTCAACTGAAATAACTGAACCATTTGATTGAATTCAGTTGGTTAGAAAAAATACTCCTGAAAGTTTTAGAAGTTAAAATAGATTTTTGATGTTAGAATACAATTTATTTTTCCCTGAGGCAAGAACATATTCTGCTTTTATATTTTAGGGTACTGGCAGAATATCTGGAAAAAAATGAGCAATAATAGTACATTTTGGTGATGACGTGGCCATAATCCACTAATAAAAAGTGTTTTAAAACAGTTACCAAGCAATCCGAGGAGGACAAATCTGAGTTCAGCTTCAGCAAGATTTACAACTTGATCCTGCAGCAGTAGGTTAATTATGGTTTCATACATAAGCTACCTGCCTCCCAACACAAGAAACTTGTTTTGTGGGGATAATAGAGCTGGAATGATTGTGTTATTGTTAACTGTGAGCTGTAAGCATTTGAAGTGATTGGCATCTCTGATTAAAAGCTGTTGAGATTCATTTAAGGAACAGTGTAGCATGAGGCAAGTGCTGCTGTGAATACCTGCAGTATCCTTGACACATATGACATACAGGAGTGAGTCAGTCATTAAAAAGGCATTTTCTCCCCTCTGTGAATAGACCCAGATGGAAACAAGAAAAAAGGACACAGGTGCATGCTTTGACCGCTGTAAGGAGGCGATAGTGGAAATTGTCTTGTTTTGTCACAAGCCTGTGATACAAATTTATCCTTGCTAGAGATGAAAGAAATGATTTAACAAAGCACTCTGTTAAGTACAAGTCAACTGCAAGGAAGAAACAGAGATTTGATTTCATGCAAGACTGACACTAACACTTCTACACTCTAAATAAAGTCTTTTAAAAAGGCCCAATGTACTGTGTTAATATGACAATTTTTCACAGGTGTGTTACCCTGTGTTTTAGGGTTAAAGGAAATGTCTGGATAATCTCCTGGCAGAAAATTATCAGTACAGTTTTCCATTTTTTATGGACTTTTTTTCTTATGGTGTATAATACAGAAATATTAATAACTGATTAAATAGATGAAAGATTATTACTCATACCTCCAAATGACCAATAAATGTCTGAAAAACGTTGTGAACAGCTCATGTTAAAATGCAGATGGCTCAGATACATTTTAGCAGGTGGTGAAGTATATAGACATTTTATTAACTTATTTACTAACTTACTTAAATGTGCACTTAAAGGTTTCCTCATTAAAAATTGTTTTATAAATAAATAAGTATTGTTGTTGTTCAACTAAAGCTATTAAAATTGTTAATTGAACTGAAATAAAATATACATATTAGATGAAAAACTTGAGTATTAGAAATGTTGCCTTCCCAACTAACCAAAATAAATAACTTTAAAGATTTAATAACTTTAAATAAGTTTAAAAATTACTAAAACTGAAATAAAAAATAAAAAATAAATCAACGCTAAATAGAAAAAAAACTAAGAAACTTTACAAAAGCACAACAAAATTACTAAAGTTTTACTAAATTTAGCTTTTTTTAAATTAAAATAATAAACTAAAATTAAAATAGAAAATATATAAAAGCTAATTTAAAATATTAACAAATCTATAATAGTTTATAAATAATACACTGAAAGAAATGATAGTATATTTGTAAAATATGTTCAAAATCATATAAAATCACATGAAATGAGGTACTCTTTTGCATACATTAGATGGTGATTTTTACTGCTAAGCTCCAAAAAGGACAAAGAAGCATAAAAGTAGTACAAGGAAAATACATTCAAAACAGACTTGTCAGTCCAGGTTTGTTGTCAAGCACCATAGGTTCTAGCATGTCACATGACCAAGTTTAAAAATATTTGAACAAAATTGACCTCTGAGGGGAAGATTATCAATGAACAATTAGTTTAGAATAAATGGTAACACAGACCACTATTAAGTAGTTGCTAATTAGCATGCCTATTATTAACATATTGGCTGTTTATTTGTACTTATAAAGCACATATTCTGCATGACCATATTCTACATTCCTAATCCTACCCAATACCTAAACTTAACAACTAACTTACTAACTATTAATCATCAGCAAATTAGGAGTTTATTGAGGCAAAAGTTTAGTTAATGGTTTGTTAATAGTTAGAATTGGACCTTAAATAATGTGTGACTGAATAAATTTTAGTCTTTCAAATTTTGTACTAAATTTTAGATTTGCACAAAGCATTGGCTTTAAAAGACTTGGAGCACCATGCATGAGTCATATGGACCTACTTTTATGATACTATCATGCTGTTCTTTTGTGCGTTTGGGGCTTGGCAGCATAAATCATCATCCACTGTCATCACATGGAAATTAGCAGCTCCGACATTCAGCCTATTGCATTTCTTTTTGTATTTCACAGAGGAAAAAAAAAAAAAACTGATAATACGTCAACAGAATGACACAAGAGTGAGTAAATGATGACAACTATACCTTTAAAACATTTCACACACTTAAAGCGGAGCAGATTTAGAATGGTGCAGAAATCACAGAAAATTCAAAGGGACTTTTCAATCAGGAACATCTATGAAAAGCAGGTGGAGCAGAAGCAATGGCACAGTAGGTCCTGAGATAGATATGTAATATAAACACAAAACAATATGCTCAGTCACGTAGAAGGTATGCTTTTGTGTCCATTCAGTCGTTGGCTCACTGCTTAGTGGTCTTCTCTCACATCCCAGGGCACAGTTCAGAGGGAACACCTGTGTACAGGCTTTGCAGGGGGACACGTCTATGATAGATAAAGGCTGAAAGGGTCAGATGGAAAGGAACATGGTCTTCATTCAAGTCGACATAGTAGACACACATGAATACACAGACAGAGTGGAAGGAACAGAATTACACGATTACTGTGATGTCTTGTGTTTGGAGGAGAAATGTGTATGTGAGTGTGTGATAATGTTTGTATGTTTGTGTTGGAATAAGACCTGTTTGAAGTGGGTTTAGGTCCACTTCAGAGAGTCTCTTCTCAGAATGTGAAGGTTAGAGGTGGCGTTTATCCAAAAAGCACAGATGTGGAAAATAACAACTGCAGTTTTTAGTCTTGAATTGGTTGCTTTTATGTTCATGAGTTGAATTGGAAATTGATTAGAAATTACATAAAGGATTTACTGAATTGTGATTCAAATAAATTCAAAACAGTCACACAATAGAGTAAATTTGTCAGTTTTACAATTAAAAATGGGCAAAAATAGATCATTCTTGAGTGTTCTGTTAAGTCTTCTTCATGTTGAATATTTCCATTTTGGGTAATTTAGAGCATTCTGGAAATGTGTTTTTCCACCATGGTACATAAAAAGAAAGTTAATTTATTGATAAATCTATTCCTTTTATTAATAAAAGGTAACACATTTTGATATTCAGTCTTTCAAAAATTGTTATTAATCTTGTAATGTTTTTGGAAATACTCCATGTTGTGAGTAATGTTAATGGGAATATTATACTAAAATACATTATTAAAAACTTCATTCTAAGGGAGAGTTAATTTAAAAAAAAAAAAAAAAATTCTGTTCTAATTTAAAAATTTTCATCAAGAAGATTTCTTTCTTTCTTGCTTGCTTGCTTTACTTACTTACTTATAATGTAAGTCAGTGCCGTTCAGTGTTGGTCCAGTTTTTTTTTTTTTTTTTTTTAATTCCACAGAAGAAAGTCAAGTGGATTTGGAATGAGGTGAGTAAATAATGGCAGAATATTTATTTTATTTATTTATTTATTTATTCATTCATTCATTCATTCATAAATGAAATGAAATGGAATTTAAAAGGAATTCTCTATTTTATTCTCTGTATTTAATCCTGGATGTCTGTTACTGATGGAAACATGTAGCACTATCACCATATATAAGCTATTCATTTTGCTTCAGGTTGATATTAAAATATTGTACTTTGAAAAAGAAGCTCAGCACAACATGAGACGTTTACCTTCACACATGTCTGTGTAATCTAGCTTGAGGTTTCGAAACCCTCCTTTGTTTTCTCCTCTGACATATGAATTAATCTCTGCCTGCACATATTTAAAAGGTCACCTGCACCGGCTCATTGCTGGATAATGATGACTGCTTCACTTCCCTCTGTGCTGTTGTACTGTGCGAATCTCTCTAAAACATCCACAACACCACTGCTTTTGTGGAAGAAATAGAAGCATCTCAGCCTAGAAGCTTATGGGTGCTGCTGTTTAAAGGTTACTAAACATTACTACTGTTTTAAAGTGACCACTTCCTTTCAGCAATGAAGTAAATCCATCAGGAGAGAGATGAAGTTTATAGTGACATTTGGAACACATTACAGACAACTTGTGAAACCAAAGTTAATTTAAGGGCTGCTCCTGCCAAGACTAGAACTTCCCATGAAGCAAACGCAAAACAAACTCTTAAAATTTACAGATCCATAAACCTCTTCTAACTTAGTCCAAAATATTGTCCTCTGATGATTTGTTCTGTATTACTTAGGCTAGGGTGCTTTTATACTGTAGTTTGAATACTCAAAAACTGAGTTAAGGTTAGATTAACTAGGTAACACTTTAGTAAAGAGACCATTTCTCACTATTAACTAGTTGTTTATTAGCATGCCTATTATTAACATATTGGCTGTTTATTAGTACTTATAAAGCACATACTCTGCATGACCATATTCTACATCCCTAAACCTATACCCAATACCTAAACGATTAATAAGCAGCAAATTAAGAGTTTATTGAGGCAAAAGTCATAGTTAATGGTTTATTAATACAGAGAATTGGAAGTGTGACCGTTAATTATATATATAATTTGCACACACACACACACACACACACACACACACACACACACACACACATGTTGGTATTTGTGGTTCACGGGGACTTTCCATAGGTGTAATGGTTTTTATACTGTACAAACTGTATGTGCTATTGCCCTACACCAACTCTACACCTAACCCTACCCCTTACAGGAAATTTTGTGCATTTTTAGATTTTCAAAAAAACACCATTTAGTATGTTTTTTTAAGGCTTTTGAATTACGGGGACATAAGCAGTGTCCTCATAAACCACCTTCAAATTGTAATACCTCTGTCATACCCATGTCATTAAACAAATTTGTGTCCCCGTAAACCACAAAAACCAGTACACACACACACACACACACACACACACACACACACACACACACACACACACACACACAAACACACACACACACACACACACACACACACACACATACATTCTTCCATACATTTTCTGCATTTTTATAACCCTATTTGAGCTGGCACATTAAACTTCTCCCAGAAGTAAAAAAAAAAGAATCAAGTGTAACATTCAACCATTACAACGTATTTTTCTATAAGGACAGCAAGTAAACAACTGCAATTGGGTGAAAAACAAACAAACAAACAAATAAATAAATAAAGTGCTCTATCTATCTATCTATCTATCTATCTATCTATCTATCTATCTATCTATCTATCTATCTATAATTTGGTGGTTTGTTCAGAACTCTAAGCTCAATTTGTTCAGAACCCAGCTGAACCTTATCACTGCAGTTTTCCCACCCACTAGAACAGGATGAGACCAGTAAGACATTAAAAGACAGATAAGATTGTCAGTGAAGAATGCAGCTCCAACTGTGGGGAGAGCAGATGGAAACAGCATTGCATGCAAAGGTGCAATCAATTTCACATATAGCCTATTAGAAATCTAGAGAGGGCTGAGCTAAACAGAGATCCATTCTCTTATGTCTTTTTTGGTCTCTTAAAGGGATAGTTTACCCCCCAAAAGGAAATTCTGTAATCATTTACCCATCCACAGGCTATTCCAAACCTGTATACATTTTTTCTTCTGCTGTACACAAAAGAAGATGTTTTGAAGAATCTTGGTAAATAGAATGTTTGTCACGCTTTATTTTAAGGTCCAATTCCTGCTATTAACAAACCATTAACTATGACTTTGCCTCAATAAACTCCTAATTTGCTGCTTATTAATAGTTAGTAAGGTAGTTGTTAAGTGTAGGTATTAGGGGTAGAGAATATGGTCATGCAGAATATGTGCTTTATAAGTACTAATAAACAGCCAAGATGTTAATAATAGGCATTCTAATAAACAACCAGTTAATAGTGAGAATTGGTCCCTATACTAAAGTGTTACCAAAGTTTCAGTTCACATTGACTTCCATAGTATTTTTGTTCATATATGATAGGAGTCAATGCAAACCAACATTTTTCAATGTTCCACAGAAAGAAGAAAATCATACAGGTTTGGAACAACATGAGAGTGTGTAAATTACGACAGTGACAATCCCTTCAACAGAACAGTGCACACAGAAATGTAATTGAGCATGTTTCTTAAAACATCGCGATCTATAGTGCTTAACACACACTATAATTGCAGAATGAACAGTACTCAGTTCACTCAGACTGGGCTGGTTCATTTGTGTCATTCATAAAACTGGGCCATTTCCTTTCATCTAAACATTGAGGTATTGACTCTCCATCTATATCTTTCTCTCTCATTTCTACATTTCATCTTTTTCTTTAAATAATTATGAAAAATCATAAAATGTCTGTGTTTTTATTATTTTAATAAAGACTTAATTATTTGAATATATATATTTTTTTTACATAGCAAACAAAGGTTATATATTTCATCTGTGAAAACACAGATCAACTAAAAGAGCCACATTATTGGTCAAATTATTCCATTGTAAGGCATCAAATTATCTGAAACATTTCAAAGTCTTTCAGCAGAACAGGAGATAATGAATAAATGCTGATTTCAGCAAATGAATAACCACTTCTAGTGCACTTAAACTAAAACTAAATTATTAGTTTCTTAGTAATTCGCTTACCTCACAAAATTATATTGTAATATATTCACAGAATAAATTGGTTTTCTCACCTATGACCATATAAACAAACTTTTAAATAATTGCAAATCTGGAGATCACAAACCATTATATAATGCTAGAAAGCATGTCTTTGTTTTGATCTGATTTTAATCACTGTATACTTGTCTCTTAGCAAAAAGTTTAATCCAAAACAATGCACAATACATATAAAGAACAACATGAGGGCTGGCCTTTGCTCAAGTGTTCAATACTTTGCAAATATTTCCCAAAATATCTGTTTTTGTACTCCATGGATAAACTGAAAACTACATTCTGTACAGTAGTAACTATTCAAAATTCTATAGCAAATCTTTTAACTTTGCCAGCATGTGTCCTTTCTGTTTGGCATAGCTTGTTTGGTTTCACCCGAGGTTCTTCATGTGAAAAGCAAAAAGACAGGGTTTAATTCTAGAGCCAGACTGAATAAAAGTAATGCTCGGCAACAAAGATATATTTTGGCATACATACAGGCTTTGATGTATCAAATTATGCTGTAGAGGGAGATCGTTAGAGCTTGTCTGCCCGCTGCCTCCACCTGCAGATGTGTGAGTGACAAAGTGCGTAGCGTTTTTTTCCCGACATTATTGCACCAACACAGAATATTTATCCCCTTTGGCCATTGATTCAAATGAAAGGAGGGGGGAAGAAAAAACAACAACAACAACAACAAAAAAATCACCTTCACTCTCTCAAACGCTGCCTTTCAAATGCAAATGATGGTTGTTGGTTTCACTAAATGTATTTCTTTTTAAAGTGTCTTTTTTAGCTTCACAGAGATTGCTGTCTGTGATGTCTTGAAAAGCTATACGATGAAGGGACTGGCCTTTCTTTTAAGAAAAAAAGAATCTAAACAACAATTTCCTCACCTTTTGTATTTTGTATCCTATTTTCAAACCGTTGTCGGTGGTCTGGGACCTTACAAAGCGATCCAAAGCTTTGTGTGAGGAGTTCACACGTGTGGGCATGTGAGAAATGATCAGATTTGACATGCAGGGAGCTGTCATTCACATACAATAGGTGGCTGCATTGGGTGTCAAGAGGGTGTCAGCCGGCGAGGATTATGGTTTGAAGTGTTGGTCTTTTGGAGATAAGATATCTCCAGGCAACAGCTGCAAAGGTGAATGCAGAATCCTAAGGAAAGTCAGGCAGAAAAATGACAATTATTATACAACAGCAAGATATAAAAGAAATCAAGCTTACAAAGCAGTCATGCTTTTGAAAGTCATTTTAATTGATTTTTAGAGCTTTAACTGTCTTGCCCTGTTTGCAGTGTCAGACCACAAGGCCATTTCAAAAGCTTGAAAAAGCAGATTTATTTAATAAGATTTTCCTCATTATACAAAAACTGATTATATTTAAATATAAACTTGGTTACAAAATGTTTTAAAATGTATTCTTTGACTGGTCTACACACTGATTTTTCTCTGTTTTGAGGTCAAATTGAGAAAAAAAAGCTAGAATGGATACATGAATAAATACATGGAGTCATGAGCTCTGAGAAGTGTAAGTCTTTTTTTGTGTGTGTGGTAAAACTGGGATATAGCTTTAATAAAATCTGCCTACTGGATTTTGGTTAGGTTAGAAGAACTGATTATAAGCATTTGACAAGGAATTATTTGGTTACTATTTTTTTTTAATTCAAGGTGACATATCTTGAAAATCGGACTTTTTCCATGTTTACGTGCTATAATTGGGTGAAAATGTGAAAAAGAACAACCCAGTATTTTTTCTGTAAGCCTTTCTCTGCAAGCTTGTGAAAAAACGAGTGGGTAAGATTTCAATCCCTCTGTGATGTAGAAAGAGGATCTTATTATAATATTACCGCCTCATAATCTGCAAGTTTCCACTGACAGTGGTGTACCAGTTCTAACATCATGGCGAAAGTTTGAGCAAAGTGTGCTAACTGTTCTGTTTTTGGCTGCACAGATGAGCATAGAACACCCAGCCACAGAGGAGACAAGAGGGCAGAGGATTTATTGATTTATTTACTGTAAATTACTCTTTACAGTAACCACACAGATCTGCCACACAGATCTAATGTAAACATGCAATTTCTTTCCCAGCTGTTTATCTTCACAGACATAATCGACTGTTTTTGTAACTTGTAACAATGTGTGTTTTAAACAAACTTGTGTGTGTTTGACTGTTTAAGTGCAATAAGACATGTAAGAGAACTTAGTTTATTACTCTCATGCCGTTTGACAGCCACTTTCTGTGTGCGTCCTTCGGATTTGTGTGCTCAGAAAACACTATATCAGAAATTTAAACTAATATGGATTAAAACACATGATTTCAACGCAATATGATAATCAAAACCAAACAATGTTTTTTGGCAGAATATCTGAGATACAAGCTGTAAAGGCACATCACTATTCTGGAAAAAGGGGCAGGGAGCAGCAGCTCATTTGCATTTAAAGAGACACGCACAAAAACAGCCTGTTTCCACTTCCACTCAAAATAGGCATTTTCAAAATAATATAATAAATGATCTGTGGGGTATTTTGAGCTGAAACTTCACAGACACATTCTGGGGACACCTGAGACTTATATTACATATTGTAAAAAGGGGCATAATAGGTGCCCTTTAAAGTATGATGTTTAATCGATTAAAAGAAAATTGCCAAGTTTCTGCTGGAGAATATGGTTTATATGGTCATGTAAATGCATAAGTGGCAAGTTAGCATGAATACGAAGATAACATGTTACATACAATGTTACAACTTAATATGAATACCAGATTCTACAGTGTGGAACACAAACTTCAGGTCCTCAGTGTCTAAACTGAATTCTTAAACTTCCAATCTTATAGCAATCTAGTCAATGTAAGTCTGTAATTACATTACCCTTATGTTCAAACTACTTACTTTCTCACCAAAGGCCACAATAAAGTGCACATATCACAATACCAGCAATTACCAGGACAGCCAGCTGGGCCAAATGAGTCACACAGAGTCATTAAAATCTGTTTATGCGTGCTGGCTCAGAATGTAGGTTTAAGTACAATGCAATATTGTGTATGACTGATGGTGGTGGGATCATTTCTGTACATGGTCACTTCCACCTACACAAAGCAAACATCAAACTATTATATAAGAACCCACGGTGACGCGGGTGTCACAAACACTGGTGACTATCTGGAAAGGTCTTTTTGAAGCATTTTCCCTCACTTTCAACTCAGGAAGTCCCTAAGTGACATATAATGAACACCCAGGTTCAGTCATGTGACAATGTGTGCATTTTTTGTTGCCATGGCAACATTTCCAAAATGGTGTCCTGTCTGGTTAGCACATGTTGCAGTCTCAGTAATTTTTAAAATGCTTATTTTTGTTACTAAAGGTATATTTCAACCCATGCAACAATTCTAATATTTTAATAACATATCCTAGATTACTCTTAACCTGATTTTAATACATTTCTTGAACAAATTTATATAAAACAAGTTACAAAGATATTGTGATGAAAATGAAAATTTGATGTTTATCTGCTTACCCCAAGGGCATCCAAGATGTAGGTGACTTTGTTTCTTCAGTAGAACACAAATGAAGATTTTTAACTCAAACCATTGCAGTCTGCCAGTCATATAATTGCAGTCAATGGGTCTCACGGCTTTGAGAGAAAAAAAAAACATACACAGACAAAACCAAATTAAACGCTGCGGCTTGTGACGAAACATTGAGGTCTAAAGACACGAAACGATCGGTCTGTGCAAGAAACTGAACAGTATTTATATCTTTTTTTACCCCTGATCCGCCGCACGGATATCGTCACGAGCCACAGGGTTTAATTTGGTTTTGTCTGTGTATGTTTTTTTTTCTTCTCTCAAAGCCGTGGGTCCCATTGACTGCAATTATATGACTGACAGACTGCAACGGTTTGAGTTAAAAATCTTTGTTTGTGTTCTACTGAAGAAACAAAGTCACCTACATCTTGGATGCCCTTGGAGTAAGCAGATAAACATCAAATTTTCATTTTTGGGTGAGCTATCCGTTTAAGAAAAATGGTAATTAATTTAGCTGATTCGATTATGTAAGTGTTATATATTTTCTGTTGCTCATTTCAAAGCATATTTTAACAAATCTATGTGCACGTTTAACATGTTGACCTCCAGTGTGAGGTAGTTATTTATTTTTATTCAGTTCGTACATTTTCGAGTTGTGAAAAAAATCAAAAAATTAATTTCTGGTTAAACCATATACCTGAAAAGGTAGAATTTTGATATGTTACAAAAGAGTTGTTGTAAAATTTAATGGTCACAGTTATATGGTTTTGAAATATGTTGCAAATACAATACAAAAACTGTATTACTTCTGAAAAAGGTTTTTGTTTTATCTTCCCAGTAAAGTAATCATTTTGATATATGTTGTGGAAAAGCAAATAAACAGAAAAAAACCCTGTTATTTAGCAAAAAATGTATGTAACATGAACATATATGTAACAAGAAAAATTTATCATAAACGCCCAATGTCATATAGATGTAACATTACAGATCTTTCACAAGGAGGGGTTGTATTTCAAAAACAACTGCAGAAACATGTTATAAGTGGTCCATTTGGTCTGTTTTATATGCCCCATAATTTTCCTATAAGGAGAAATTGGTCCGGGTTCTTATGGGATATGTTCTTGTTTAAAAAAAGTTATTCTTTTTTTTAATACTAGTGGTCTTTTTTCCTTCCAGCAATCCAGTTGTCTACTGACTGACAGTAAATTCAATTTGAGGTAAGGTGATAATAATTCTAGGAATTAATTTAGTCAGTTATAAGAGAGCATAATTTAACCACACGTCTGTGCTGAATGTTAAGTGGCCTGGGGCCACGAGCGCTAAAACAGCCACATCTCCAGCTGGTTACAGTATTGATTTGTGCGATGAGAAGCATGATTACAGTGTCAGAAAGCAATCTTCATGGACCTTTTAAGGTAAAGTTAAGAGCTGAATGAAGCAGCTTTGTCCATAAAATCGTCAGGCTGAGGAATGGAGAGAAAAGGCCTTGTGATTGTCACCGCAGTGGTTTGGTGGATCCATATGCCAATTTCTACAGACTTCAAATGCTCCCTATTCAAGAATATGTGAAGGAAGTGGAAGCTCAGATAACCTGCGGATCTCTGTGATTGACAAGCGTAATGCAAGAGGCCAAGAAATGACCTTGGCAGCCTATACGGGCCACACTGATCAAAAGACAGTTTGCCATTACAGACTAAAAGCATCTAGGTTTACTGTCTCTTTTGAGTAGGAAATGAATGCTTTTATCTTTCTATGACGTGTAAATGTATCAACATTTTACATAATGGCTGAGGGTCACTGAGAATTGAAATCAGTTTTTCTGTACCATTTCATCTCAGTGCTTCACATGTGATCTTTGTACAAAAGGGATTAGTTACAAATAAAAATCATTTTGGCAAGAAAATCGAGGCCTGGACAAATTGGCCCAAAATTACCCCACAGGGTCTTTTAATTCTGCACAAAAGTAATGGGGATATGAATGAATAAGGAGGCTGGCAAAAGTTCAGAAGAGCAGTCATCCATGGTCTGGTGCTCAATGCAGTGTTCTGGCACAGGAAGTAGAATTTAGTCCTTAGTTTACACTCTGTTAAGTCACATTTGACAATGAGAGGAAAGCATGTGAGGCTCTGAGATCAGAAAATGTCTGTGTGATCTTCATTTGGATAAAAAAAGGGGTAAAACATGGTTTCCTATTAATATTTTCAAGGGGTTGCAAGGGAACCCTCCTTAAAATGTATTGAAATAAACATTAAGAAAATAATACAAATCTGTTGTTATATTAAATAATTTCTTACTAATGTGCAACCATGAGTTATTTGGATCAATAAAGATTCATTTACTCACTTAAGTTGTGCCTGAATGAACAGTGTATCTGAATGAATCGGGTGAGTAAATAATTCACTGACTCAATCATTAAGACAGTCACTTATTGAACCAGTGAAATGGAATTAATCTTTGAGTGAATGACTGAACGACTCATTCGTGATGACATTACTGAATGAATCTGTGTTTTTGAACAAATCGGTTCAATGAATGATTCAGGAGATTCACCCATAAAAAAGGCACCTGTCACCATCTACTGGCCAACTATGGTACTGAAATAAGTATATTTCATAATAATTCTATTATTTAAACTATAACAGCTAAACTCCTGAGTCAGTTTTTAGTTCATACATCCTCAATTTAAAACCTAAACTGTGATGAATACACAAACCATGTGGTCTCAGGGATGGAATGTTTACCTCAGAGGGAAACTCACACTATTCTATGTTATTTAAGAAAAGCATGAACCAAACTGTGAGTTAGCCAAAAAGTGATCCACGGAAATGTAAGGGAGTAAAGTGAAATCTGTCATAGATGGAAATGAAAAAATAAATCAAAGTGCTTTATATAAGATATAATATTCCATCTCGGTTATAACTTTCTGAACACTCCATCTATTTTCTCCCTTGGTACATAGTGTCTTCTAATACACAGCATATGTCTGATGGTTTATATAATGGTTTATATACAGTATTGGAATTATAATCGAGTAAAAGTATGTAAATATTCAGCTTGAAAAGTAATATTTAAAGCATAATGTAGTAATAAAATTAAGTTGTTTTCTTTTAGGGACAGCCTCTATGATTTTAAATCTACATAATTAAAGAATTATTGGCATTATAATTGAGTAAACGTATACATATATTTAAAGCATGAAACACATTTTTTGAATGCATGTTGCTGGTTTCAGTGTGAACTATTCATCCATGCATTTATTTTCTTCTTAAATTTGTATTGGTCTCATATTTTATCAAAATTTTGTAATACATACGTTTAAGCTTACAGGCTATTCCTCACCAAGGCACTCCATTAATTGCAATACACTTCTACAAGAGGGTGAGGACTTAGAACTTATTTCTGCAATACATCCAGGCACCTCACTTGATTTTGAAGCAGGCTTATTATCTCTATCAGCCACCGCTGCATGTTGTTTAGATTCCTCTCCCCTTAGAAATCCTGCATCAGTGTGTGAATGGCCAGTCTCACAGATACAAACCAAACGGACCCCTCAGCTTTCTTTCACGCCACACAGCAGCATCCAGATGGCTGTTAGTCACAGTCGCTTCCTTTCATCCAAGAAAACCGCCTGATTCTGCTCTTCTGTGAGGCTGCCATCCATGCATAAACGTTCTTTGACTCTGGAAAAGACATCATAACTTGGTGACAATGGGGTCTTTGATGGAAAATATGGGTTTAAGCCTCAAACAGCTTTGTGGCTAAACTAGCACTGACAGATTTGGGAACTCAGCTTTCAGTCTATGACAAGCCAACTCTGTAAAGCCAAGCTGTTAGCTTGCTTTAAATGCTAAATTAATAATGATAGCTTTGACTTCACTAAATGACAGGCCTGATTTCCATGGCGACTGTATCAATTTAGGGCATATTGTGCTAGGATCAGAAAACAAGCACATGCATTTAGTAGCAACTTGAAAGAGTGAAATCCTCCATGACATTTTGTAGTATTTTTAGACATATTCTTCTAATTGAGCCACTGTTTCTCATGTTTCTTAATGTAAAGCACTTACTTTGATAGCGCTATACTATATTATACTATTCTATAACACTATACTATACCACACTGCACCATACTATAATACTAGCCAACATGTTTGCAACTGGAGTGAAATCGGAGCAAGTATGATCTGATTTGTGTGAAATTAGTTTAGATGGCTTTTTGTTTTCCTTTTTACATTTTAATGAAATACAATGTGTAGTATTTGTGCTTGTTGCAATTGTTAAGTCAAAGATTCTGTTGGCTTGCCATCCATGTTTGTTATAAGTTTATGTGTTTGTATTATGCTGTTTCTACTGTTTGACTTTGTGGCATAACATCTAAAAAACTGCTAAAACTACATTAGCTTGTAAAGTCATTTTAATTCATGCAGCGTTCAAATACTGAATAGTTTATAAATTATAGCTGTGTATTCAATTTTGCTTGCTTAAGCAAAATGACTTTCCATATAGGCCTATTGTAAAGATCCTGGAAGCCAGTTTCCACCACGGAATAAACAGAATAATTAAAAAGTCAGAATTGCTAGTTGTAAACTCATAATTGCAAGATATAAATTCACAATTCTGAGGGAAAAAAAAAAGTCATGAATGTGAGATATAAACTCAGAATCATGAGATGTAATCTCAGAAATGTGAGATATAAACTCAGAATTGCAAGGGGGAAAAAGAAGGTTATATTTATCTATATTCTGTTTTCTCACATTCTGCCTTTTTTTCTTAGAATTGCGAGAAACAAATCTGAATAAAGTAATAAAGTACCTTCTTTACTTACCTTATTACTACTGGTGGAAATGGGCTTCCTTACTTTACAGATACTTACTTTACATTATTGAAATGTTGAGGTCTCCAATATTACAAAAACACTTCTGACAGATGACATGGAGAGAAGTGAGATAATATGACAGGCATTAGTGACATTCTGTGTGAGACGTTCAGACATTCTGCACTTACCTAATCATGACCAAAGGACATAATACATGATTTAATTCAATGTGTTGCAATGCATTAACTGCATTTTTGTTGATAGCTAATATTATTCACAGCCCTTATTTTTAATTAGGCAAAGACAAAATTAGTGGATGAACTCTGTTTCACCCCCTTTGTCAGGGTTACTGCCTGGAATAAAGTACTGCTTTAAAAAAACAACAACTTTTAAAAATAATTGCAACATAATTAGTAGCACTTAATATAAAGTTGATTTAGCTTATTTCAGTTTATTTATTTATAGGTTAACCATATATTAAGAACATACCAGTTATTCTGCTCTATACATTTTTTATTTATTTATTTAAGCTTGTTGTTATTTTAATAATTTAGTATTTACATGAAATGCCTATTCTTTATTATTAATCCTTGGAGTCAAGATAGCAGTGTCTTAAAGGGTAAATGTTACGTTTTATGTAATTTGTATTCTCTTTCTTTGTGACTTATCTTACAATACAGGTGTAACCTAAAATCAGTCGAGCGATCTCCTCGAAGTGCCTCCAGTCAAATGTTTCCGCCCTGTCTGAATCCATTTTGAGATTATGTTGTCACCAGACATTCATAACGCCTGGAACTAAGGCGACTAAAGTAACTGCCTTTGTCATTTCTACTTGTGCTCATGTCGCTTTTTCTTTTTTACCCTGAGGACGAGCATTGGTGGAAGTTTCTCATGTGTACGAGAGCTCAACAGATGGCCTAGTGTTTGTCATTGAGACTGCTGGCTCTACTCCCACCCTGGCCACAATCCAGAGACACAGTCCTGGAGTCCCTTCCAACCTTCATCCAGCCATTACTAACAGATTCACCAGAGAAACTCTGGAACGACCATTCATGGCCCTCAAAGAGCTTTGCTTCATCAAACATTAGGAGAGGATTCTCTCATTTCAAGAGACCTTCAGTAAAATTTTACATTTCTTTTGTTGCGGTATGTTTACTGGCAGAACAACGAGATGTTGAAGTAGAAGTTCAGATAGCAAAACTCATTGTCCTCCTAATCAATATTTCATATAATTTTTGACTTGAAAATTACTGAATGTCTTGTAAGCAATTGTTAAGTTATTTTCAGAGGATATATCAAAATAATATAATATAATATAATAGTGTGTGTGTGTGTGTGGGGGGGGGGGGGGGGTGTAACATATTTAATATTGATATATTGAATTGATATTGATCAAGCCTTAATATTGTAGCATTCAATTATAAATAATCATATTGTAAATAATTCTAATTGGCTCTTTGTTTCAAAACATCATAGGAATGTGTTGTTTTGAAATGATTTGAGTGCTGTTGAAATGTGTTCTATGGATGTTATTGATTGATTGTTTGCTGTTCATTTGTTTTGTTGTGCATTTGCTTTTTTTTAATTTTATTTTATTATTTCTCTCCCGTGGGAAAAGTGAAATGAAAATCTTGAGCTGGGGCCTAAGTAGTTAGTGTGTTGAAGAGGCCAAAAAAATAAAAAATAAAGAAATAAAATAAATAAATAAATAAATAAATAAAAGAATAAAAGAATGAAAAATCTTTTATGCCCTTCAGATCCGCACTTAACCTTTAGACAATCTTTAGAGTCTTAATCTCTTTGATCTGAGTGATTTTAGTAAATCACAGAACACAAAGCCCTAAAACCTGACTAGAGTAATGACATTTTAAACATTACATTTCAAGGTGGAGGGGAAAAATAAACTTCTCTGGTCAGTCAGCTAGTTTTCCAATTCACAGAGGTCCTTGTTGAAGCAAGTCAAAGACTTTACAGATCTTAACTACCAATGTCTAGACTGCTGAATTGAATGTACATGTGTGTGTGTATGTATATTTGATGTACTAAAACAACTGAAAAGGAAAATGAAATTAAAGTTAATAAAAACTGCACAGACATTTTACAAAAGGCAAAAATGCAGAAATAAATTACTAAAATTTTAACTAAATGAAAAAAGAAAGTAGAACAATAAAACAAATTTAAAATATTAGTAAAAACTATAATAGTATCTCAGTGATACTAAAATAACACTGTTATAGGTAAAGAATACTATTTTTTGTTTAATTATATTGGATTTAATGAAATTAAATAAATTGTATAAAATTTATAAATTATATATTGTATAAATCTTCATTCACAAACAGAAAAATATGAGATCACTCTAGATGTAGAGACAGTGTTGTGTTTGAAAGAAATGTAAGAGAAGAGAAAGCCTGAGGGTGATGGACAGTAATGCAGGAAGACACTTGAAGCATTTTAATCCTGTAAAGCTTTGACATATGTGCCCAACCCCATTAAAAAGCTTTTACTTACCTTGCCATCCAAGCACCTGGAGCGCTATTAAAAAAAAAAGAAAAAAAGTTTTGTTTAAGTTTTAAAAGGTTTTATGGAAATGTGTTCTGTGGGTGTAATTGCAAAACTGCATTTCACTTTAGATGTTATTGTCTAATTCTCACAGGGCTGATCCAGTATTTCCCTTGCATTGATTAATTTACAACTAGTAATACAACAGTTAGTTCCGGTTCTTGAATTTCAGCCTTTCATATAAAATGCTGATATACAGGCCAAAAGCAGTAGGACTTTTTATTGTTTTCTTGCTGCGCTTGTCTGTGTTTGCTGAATTCGAGACCAGAATATGTGTGCGAGTGTAATGGAGAGTTTGTTTATGTGGTAAAAGAACAAAACAATTGTTTTGAATGGTTGTTTGTTGACAACTGAAAATCGACAGTGGATTGAAACATATAGAGGCCAAAATATATTTTTAAATGCTTCTAAAAAGTACATTTATACATAAAAAAAAAAAAAACATTTACATATTTTAAAATATATTTCAAAAATGTACCAAAAAATGGCCCCAAAAATATACTGGTAGAAAATAAATTTATGTAAATATATTTTGAAACATATTTTAGATAATATATGTTTTTGGCCCTTTTTGGTGGAGATCTGGAAATGTATATGTACAATAAAATATATCTAATATGTAGAATGTATTTATGTATTAGATTAGATTTCATGTGTCTTAAATGAGCTGCATGCTTTATAAAGTTATGAAATGTTATATGAATAGCATAATTCCTGTTATTATTATTATTGACCTATTATAATGACTTATTGAATTGAATAGAAGCGATAAAGTCACTATTTACTTGATCATTAATTGCATTTTTTAAAGTTATATTTAGCATGCTAACATTTACCGAGAACTTCAATTTAGTTTATTAGTCTTGTAAGAATTTAATTAAATAGAGGAGACCTTTACCTCACAATTAATTCAAGTTTATTGAACACTTTTTTTTTCTATATTTTTTGTGTTTTAATTTGTATTATAATCCTTGGAGCATGTGAATAAAAAAACAGATCCTGTTAAACAACATGTAAGATTAAAGCAAAACAAATAGTCCATTACTAAAAGAATTTTGTTCTGCAGAAAAGGTATCTTCTTCTCCAGCTGTCAGTCAGTGTTCTGCTCAGTCATGACTGATGTGTGTCAGTACACGTCTTGACAGATATCAAGCAGCACTAAGACAGAGCAGGTTAGGCAATGCAGTCTGATAACTTATTTGGCATTTAGAATAAAACTAGGAGCCCCCAGTGAGCTGAATATTTAATCGATGCCGTCCCTAAAATGCGCAGCAATGTCTCTTTGACAGGCAGTCTCATTAATATAACATGGCACGCTCTGTTCTAACATCTGACCCATTAGGCTTTGAGTTTGGGTAAATAAATCCGACCCGGTTGCGTCACCACCTGACCTGTCCAAACAGCTCTAGTGCAGTCATGTTTCATATTCAGCTCTGGCTCTTATCTTAATTTACTGCGAAATCGCCTTTTATTTTCTCTCCAAGTCTTTGGGGCTTCAAACAATCAAGCAGATCGGTTCTTTCAAAAATGACCATAGAGAAAGGCAGCTGTGTTACGAAATAAATCCTTGGTTATTTCCAGCTCTTTTAAATGACTCCTGTTGTGTAATGATTTTCATGGGTCCATGAAGCTTTTTGAATTGCTTAACATATACTATGACAGCAATACCTGTACATTGATAGTGAGGCCATTAGAATAGCTAGAATCTCTATATTAATTATATAAAAAAAATCATCCAACATTATTTATTCCTCATGATGTTCAGCAACTTTCATGTAAAAAATTAACATAATTGAATGCATTGTAATGTATTTATTTATTAAGTGAAGTTGTATCAAGTGTTTATCAGGCACTGAAACAATCTACTGTAGGTGGATTTACTTTGCACGCTGAAAGCTCTGATGGGTCATTTATGGAAATTTATGGATGTGGATGTCATAGAAAGTGACATTGTAAAAATTATAAGATTCTTGGAAAACTGATAAGCTGGGTGCATATATATATATATATATATATATATATATATATATAGCTTATAAATCATACAGAATGAGTTTTTTTGAGAAAGTAAAAATGCAGAAAGTTTTCTGTGATGGGTAGGTTTAGGTGTAGGGTTGGGATAGGGTGACAGAAAATACGGTTTGTATAGTATAAAAACCATTACGCCTATGGAGACTCCCTACAAGGATAGCTGACCAGACGTGTGTGTGTGTGTGTGTGTGTATGTGTGGTGTGTGTGTGAATATATGTATGTATGTATGTATGTGTATATATATGTTCCTTACATTCAATTGTGTTTTATGTTAATGCAAATTATAGGCAACAACTAATGTTTTTTTCTTCAGATGTGACATATGCAAATATATTTTCTTAGACTGATACATTTCTTCAACCTGGTCTCATAAAAATATCTGTGCACTTTCTGTGCGACACCGTTTTACGTACCTTACTGCATGTTTCGCCTCAGTTTCAAAGAGAAATGTCCACTGAGTGGCGCTAAAACACAGGTTAAATACGTGAACCCTGGCATGTTTTTATTATGTTGATATAGGTACGTATTGCTGTGTTTTTATGATGTTGCTACAGGTACGTATTGCAGCGGTTCAGAATTCAAATATTCGGGGTCTGTCACTAAACGTTAATGCTCTATCGTGTTGGAAATATGCCCTACACCAAACCCAACCCTAAACCTACCCGATAGTGTTAACAAATGCAAAACTGGTATAAAAACGTATTTGTTAATGCATCCGTGCCATTTTAACGTCCTTTTATGTAGATTTGAAATGTTTTGTCGAACTATAGTTACACAGGATTTAAACCGGTGCTCCTCGCTTGAGGCGGAGTTGGGGGGGGGCACTGCCCCCCCAGATCAGAGCCAATCGATTTTGTCAGATCTATGAATACAAAAATATTTTCACATTGTCTCATTTTATTTGCATTATCTTATTTTAATGAGTATGTTAAGGCTAAATTATTTGTAATTAATGTAAAAAAAAACAAACAAAAAAAAAAACAAAAAAAAAAACACAACTCGCGAATCTCAAAGTATCGCGTGAGTGGACTCTCTTCTCGTTCTCTTCCCGCTTTCTGCAAAGATACGCTAAATGAACAAAATGGATATTCGCCGTTTTTTTAATAAACCCACAATAAAAAGCGTGGAGGTCTCTAACTTTGACACTTCTAATATTTATTCTACTGCCGCTGATACTGATACAGCAATCGAGGCCGTGAACACCTCCGTCCCTGGAACCTGCAGTACCAGTACCGCCACCGTGTCGGCAGAGACACCCGCTCAACCCGCAGCTGCATCTGGATGCGTCAACGACCTCGGGGAGAAAGCCACAGGGCCGAAACAGCCCATACTTTCTTTTTTCCCTAAGCACCAAATTGGAGATATTAATCGTGCCTTCTCATCCTTTTACTACAACAAGTTCCCATGGATTGAGTACTCAGTTTCACTGGATTCAGTTTTTTGTTTTTGCTGTCGCCACTTTTCTTCAAATATTGCAAGATGCACAGACGAACTGTTTACAAAAGTGGGAGCTCGAAATTGGAAAAAGTTGTCGGAAAAGCTGACAAAACATGCTTCATCACAGGTACATTTATCAAGCATGGAAATGTGGGAGAGCTACAAACAGACTGCTACATCAGGGTCTGTGGCAGCACAGCTGTCACACAGCCATCAAAGCACAGTACAAAAAAAACAGAGAGTATATGTGCAAATCTGTTGATATCATAAAACTGCTAGCCAAACTAGGCCTGCCTTTCCGCGGACACCGTGAAGATGCTGATGCAGAAACAAGGGGGAATTATTTGATCTTATGCGATTTTTTTCTCAAAATACGACCCTGATTTCAAATCCATGCAGTCTAAATATTTTAACTGCACAAGCAGGGATTTTCAGAATGAAATTATTGCATTATGTGCAGAGCTCGTTCGTGAAGAAATATCCAAGAAAGTACACGAGACAGGTTTTCTTGCTGTTATTGCTGATGACGCGAAGTCGTCAAAGACTGAGCAACTTTCTGTTTGCATAAGATACACTGATGGGCTTCAGATTAAGGAGCGATTTATTTGCTTTGTTGACTGTTCTAATTCTCGTGATGCTGCAGGGATTGTTTCTGGTATTAAAGAAGGATTGCAGTCGTGTGGTTTGAAGGACATTCCCATAATTGCTCAGTCATACGATGGAGCCCCTTTGCTGTGTATGTGCATTGCATGGCGCATAAGCTGAATCTCGTCCTCGTTGAATCGTGTACAGTGAACAGAGACATTAAAACGTCTCTAAATGTGATTGACAAACTGTACTCTATGTTTGCATAGCCAAGCAACCATTTCAGGTTTTTGATGATGCAGAAGACACTGGCTCTAAAACCAAAGCGAAACACGTTGGGCATGCAAATACAGATGTGTTTATGCCGTCAAATCACGATATGCTGCCATCATTCGCTGTTTGAAAGAGATGGAAGAAGAGGGAGAAAAGTGGTCTGTGGAGGCAAGTGGATTGTATCACCACTTGACAAGTCTTCGCTTCATTACTTCCATAATTATTCTTGAGGAAGTTCTCAGAGTTGTACATGTAACGCACAAAAGACTGCAAGGTGCAAGTACAACCATGGCTGATGCAGCCTCAGCAGTAAAGAGCCTGAGAACACATCTCCAGCGTTGCAGAGAGGGGAGTTCATGAGAAGCAATGTGGATGCAGGTGAAAAGGTTTTGTGAGGATTTTTCTGGTGCAGAGAGTTCCCCTCAAACTGGAGGAAAACGAAAAAGAACCTCACGAACACCTGCCGGGCTTTCGCAGTACTTAGTACCAACCACACTAGGCCAGCGTGATGAAAATGAGACGCACTGGGAATCAGAATCTCAGACGTTTAAATGTCAGTTATATCTTCCCGTTGTAGACACTATGCTGGCTGAATTGGAGAGGCGATTCTCAACTGATGCAATGGCCCTGAGCGTGGCCTGTGATGCCGTGTTCAGCTGTGACAAAAACGGCATCGGTCCTTTGCTAAGCACGTATGCAACCTTTAAGATCCACCCTCAGCTTGTGACAGCTGAAATGGACCTTCTTAAATGTGCGATCCCTTCGCCGATCACCCTTGAAAAACTTACAAATGAAGTGCGGAAGGATCAATATTCAAACTGAGGTTTTACCTGGAGTCTCTGAGGTTTAGTGTATATCCAGGTTAATTTATAACCCCTAGGTTTAAATAAATGTCAAAAACAAATTTTGCACAGAGGTTAAAGCTGTATTCTATGTGTATTGCTATCTGCTAAGTTTGACTAGACAATAAAAGGCCCAGTGTGAATTAGTGTTCAGGTATTGCTATCATTTGTTCCTTTTCCTGTATGATGTATTACATAATGGCTCAAATGCAATAATTACTTCTTACTCTGCCAGAAAGTAGATTTATAGGGCATGACTCATTTCCATTTTTAAAGAATAATGCAATGAGTGCATTAGTTCTAAACACTTAGATATTCACATAACAAATGACCTCTAATGTTTCAGGTGCATCTAAATTTCATTTTAAGGCTTTTGTTTATTAATTTATCTGTAGGTTCACTGGCAAATATCAATCTGTCCTGCAGGGCTGTAAATAAAATAACTTTACTATATAAAATATACACTTTAGGTACTAGTATGTATTTTAAAAATACTAATATGTACCATTTTGGGGTAAACAAAGTACAAAAGTTTCTCTGGTTTTCTGTATATCATCTAATATTTTAATTAATTTATTTATTATTTAAATAATCTAGTCCTAGTCTTAATCTTCACTGGATTGCAGTGCTGCATATAATCTGTACTCTGACAGTTATTCATGTTGCTGTCAGGTAAAACACAAGCGCTTTATTGGTCATTTCGACACAGGGACTGATATCTGGGATCCTGTGCTTCCAGACACACAGTTAAATGGATGCATGAGGAATGTAATTCCAAGTGACATTCTTCCAGATTTGTACATTTAATTTATCATACAGAGGTCCAGAAATAGC
The DNA here is from genome assembly GCA_021397915.2 of Tor tambroides. Lineage (NCBI taxonomy): Eukaryota > Metazoa > Chordata > Actinopteri > Cypriniformes > Cyprinidae > Tor > Tor tambroides. The sequence continues at coordinate 26,545 of JAFVLL020010346.1, forward strand.
TCCAACACGTTTAATGCATTCCAGTGATGTTACGAGTACTGCCATCTGAGCCTGGATCTTGTGTGTTTTCCTCTTTGAAACGTTCCCTTGTGAGGTGTGATGGAATGTCAGAAGTCTGTATGGTTGTAAAAGCTGTCTGTCAAAGCAAAGCATCACACATGTTAAGATTTTTCAGTCATTAATAAACTTCGAAAGCATTGGTTTGTGGCGTTGAAATATTGTATAAATTATTAAAATAAAAAAATGTATGAAAAAAATGGTTTTCTATTTTAATATGCTTTAAAATAGAATTTATTTCTATGATGCAAAGCCTTATTTTCATCAGTCATTACTCCTGTCACATGATCCTTCAGAAATCATTCTAATATGCTGATTTATTATTATAATGTTATTTTAATGTATTATAATGTTGGAAACGGTTGTGCTGCTTAATATTTTTTTTTCGTGATTCTTTAAAGAATAAAAAGTTAAAAAGAACAGCATTTATTCAAAATAGAAATCTTTTCTAACAATATAAGTCTTTACTATCACTTTTTATCAATTTAACACATCCTTGCTGAATAAAAGTATTAATTTCTTTCAAAAAAAAAAAGAAAAAATTGTACTGACCCTAAACTTTCAAACGGTAGTGTATATTGTTACAAAAGATTTCTATTTTAACACTGTTCTTTTTAACTTTTTATTTATCAAAGAATCCTGAATACATACATACATGCATATATATATATATATATATATATATATATATATATATATATATATATATATATATATATATATATATATATATATACTGTATATAGATAGATAGATAGATAGATAGATAGAACAGCATATTAAAATGATTTCCTGAAGGATAATGTGACATTTTTCATGTGACAAAATGTGACAAAATTCAGCTTTACATAACAGGAATAAATTACATTTTAAATTGTATTAAAATAGAAAACTGTTATTTTAAATTGCAATAATATTTCACAATTTTCCTGTTATTTTAATTTTTTCTGTATTTTTGATCAAATAAATGCAGCCTTGATGAGCATAAGAAACTTCTTTAAAAAACATGAAAAATCTTACTGATCCCAAACTTTCAAACAGCAGGGTATATATACATATACATATACATATACATATACACACACACACACACACACACACATATGTATATATATATATATATATATATATATATATTATTTTTTTCTTATTTTCTTACAATATGCAATAAGATACCTAAATTGTTTTACTAGGTATTAAAAGATACCTATAATAATTTTATTTTTAAATATAATATGAGTAATATTTGGTAGGATAATGGTAATATTAGTAAGATAAAGTAAGATTAGGTAAGATAATGATAAGTAAGTAAGATAAGAATCACAGTAATTAGCATAACTGGATGCTATTGAAGTTGCCAAGCAACTTTTTTCATTAATATTGAATTCAGCTGCATGAGATTCCAAAACACAGGTGTATCACTACTTTCTCAGTGTTGTTTTTTTTTCTTGAGCAGACCTGAGTTCCCGTGAGCCAGCTCTTCTCTCAACAGCTCACTGCATTATCTGGCGTTCTCCATCTGTAGCTATCGACCAACCACAGCAATTTAATCTATGCCTCCTAAAACACCACCACAGTGTTTGGGGTGGTCAGGCAGATAAGAAGTGGTTTCGGAGCAAGGCCTGCACCCTGAGCACTTAACATTTCTGCACCTGAGCTCTGATGCGCATGAGTGTGGCATTGCTATGAACCTAAAAGCTGGGTTGCACAGGATGATGGATTAACAATTGTGCTACAAGACTTTTGAACAGCATAACATAGAACAATAGCAGCCAGATGTTCCTTTAGTCACAATGGGCAGATTTATAGGTCAGTGTGAATGGAATGTCCCATAATGCACCTGGAATTTAATTTAAAAATAGTTGTGCGGATTTTTAATGGACATATAGTTCATAGTGTCTGTAAGGTCGCAAACTGGCTTCAAAATTAATTGACCCTCTCAGGTCCTTTTCTGGCCAAAAGTTTAAATATAGGTGTGGAGGTGCAGTAGCAGCGCAGGCTATTTTTAAATCTGCCTATTCTTCTATAGCAAAGCAAAAAGTCTGAAATAGTTCAGGTAAAGGTGACCCTACAGAGAAAAAATATATAGTTGAGGAACTTTTAAGCTGTAGATACCACACAACAATATTGCAGTAGATTGTTATTAAAATATTAAAATTAATGTTTTGAAAGAAGTTTCGGTAACACTTTCTATGAAGCCCATATTAATAATACATTATAAGTATATTCTTAAGGCATTATAATGAATGCATAACGCATTATAAAAAACCTTATATGTTATATCATCTTCTAAATAATCATAACAACAATTATAATACATTATAATACTTATGCATTTGTGGTTATAACTTTTAAGATTATGATTATTTATAACACACAATAAACACCACATTAAATTTACTTTAACATTTATAATGGACAATATCATATCTTGACATTGTTTATTTAAGATCTGCACTGTATCTTACTACATCTTGTGTGAAAGTGGAAGTGAGTGAAAGTGAAGTGACCTGTGGCCAAGTATGGTGACCCATACTCGTAATTTGTGCTCTGCATTTAACCCATCCAAGTGCACACACACAGTAGTGAACACACTGTAGGGATGGTCATTTAATGAAATTCAAATATAAAAATTCTAATATTTTGAGATACTGGATTTTTGACTTTCATGAGCTGTAAGCTCTAATCATCAAAATTAAAACAAACAAAAAAAACTTGTGAAATGTTTTACTTTACATGTAATGAATCTAGAATATACGAAAGTTTCACTTTTTGAAATAAGTTACAAAAAAAAGTCATTATGGGTCAAAATTATTGATTTTTCTTTTATGTCAAAAATCATTAGTATATTAAGTAAAGATCATGTTCCATGAAGATTTTTTGTAAATTTCCTACTGTAAATATATCAAAACATATTTTTGATTAGTAATATGCATTGCTAAGAACTTAATTTGGACAACTTTAAAGGCAAGTTTCTCAGTATTTAGATTTTTTTTTGCACCCTCAGATTCCAGATTTTCAAATAGTTGTATCTCGGCCAAATATTATCCTATCCTAACAAACCATACATCAATGGAAAACTTATTTATTCAGCTGTATAAATCTCAGTTTTGAAAAATTGACCCTTATGACTGGTTTTGTGGTCCAGGGTCACATAAACGTTTCGCGAAATACATACTGCCATGTACGTTTCGTGACACATTCGATGTGAAATGTCCACTGGGTGGTGCTAAAAGAGTGTTTGTTTTTTTTCTCCTGAACAGATGAATGTAGCCTACATATGGTACGTTTTATGTAACGTTGGTTTTGTACGTGTCACCGCAGTTCTGAGGGTGCTTTCACACTTGGTTTGATTGCCTGGTCCGAACCCGAGTTCGATTACTACCCCCTCGCCCTGCCCCTAGCTGGACTGCGTTCATATTATTTTATTTGGGTCTGAACCACAGTTTGTTTGCGTCATCAAGCCAGCAGCTGTTTACCCCGCTGCTTAGTAACGGCGGCGCAGGAGAAGGCGGCAAAATGCATAACATTGCCCTCTGCACTTTTATATATTTACGTTTTTGAAGCTTTTGTTTTGTTTACAAAGCTTAGTGCATAACGGCACTTAAGTCTGTCTTATGAATGTACTGCAAATGCTCTAAAGACCGCTGAAGGCAAACAGAAATGAGACATAGGCCTACAGCTTTCTGCTTGCAGCGCGTCAGGAAAGTGAGTGAACACACACACACAAACACATTTTTATCAAATAATACGTCATTAATAGCGGGACACTTCCGCGATTTGGTATGATTGCTTTCACATCAGCAGTGAACCGTACTGAAGTTCACATGAACCATACCCCAGACCACCCTTTTTAAGCGGACTCGGGTACGGTTCATGGGTGCGCAGCCGAGGTCGGAAGACAGCGTTCACATCATCCAAACGAACCGAACTCTGACGTCAATCGAACCCAGGTGCGCACCAAAAGTGCTAGTGTGAAAGCACCCTGACTTGAAATGTCGGTTGAGTGGTGCTCTAAGTGTAATGCTCTGTGACGTTTTAAAATAACGTACAGTACCATCTGCACTACAAACCTATACCCGATAGTATGAACAAAAGCGAATGTGACATAAAAATGCAGTTTCAAGCATGCTGTTTTAGCTTGTTTTTCGATCTCTCATCTTTCAACTCTTTCATCGTCAGTCATGTTTTTGACAGGATTTGTACCCAAGGATTCTGCATCCTACGTCCAGGGGCGCCGCTACATTTTCTGGGCCCCCTGGACAGAATATCCACTTGGGCTCCCGCTTTCCGGTAGAAATCGCGATCGCATTCCCCTCGGTAGAAAACGCGTTTCCCCCTTGGGGGGGCCCCCCTCCATCATCGGGCCCTTAGAATCGTCCTAACCTCCCCTCCCCTTACGGCGCCCCTACCTACATCCAATTCTATGTGGCTGAGCTACTGAGTAAGCTTGTTGCATCCGGAAAGCTGTAATCATAACTGTGTACGAAAATGATTAGAAGTGCTCGCTGTTTTACCATTTCTAATTTCTGTTGGGAACTGCAGTGATATGTACTATTGGTATGTATTTAACGGCTTGCAAAAAGTTACCACTGATCAGGTAGTTATTAATAGTTAGGCTATTAATAGTAAGGTGGTTGTTGAGTTTAGGTATTGGGTAGGATTAGGGATGTAGAATATGGTCATGCAGAATATGTGCTTTATAAGTACTAATAAACAGCCAATATGTTAATAATAGGCATGCTAATAGTTATAGTTTTTCTCAGTCGCTTTGGTGCATTTCTCAGATCAGAAATGAAATTTTCAAAACTACTTGTTCAACCTCCACATCATCTAGTCACTTGTGC
>JAFVLL020010347.1:0-11285 GCA_021397915.2 Tor tambroides
AAGAAAAATCGATAATTTTGACCCATACAATGTATTTTTTGGCTATTGCTACAAATATACCCGTGCTACTTAAGACTGGTTTTGTGGTCCAGGGTCACATATTTCAAGATTTAAATGGGAGCGCACAAGCCATGCTGTTTATGTATGCACAGTACTTCATAGTCAGAGCAGCTGTTTGTTAAAGAAATGCAAGAATACCATACAAACAACATATCACATTAAAGAGCGATCAAATCGGACAAGGTTATATATCTCAAAAAACATTAACCACGAGATATGACTGTACAAATTAAACAATAATGTTAGCATTGCTTTCATGAATTTACTTTACTGATACTATTTCCTGATACAAGACTTTATATACTGTATCTGTATTTATGTACAAGTCTGATGAACTGTACATTGCAATAAGAAGGAAAGAAAGAAAGAAAGGAAACTGAAGCCTGTACTTATGTAAATGTTAAACGAAAGCTGCATGGCATCTTTATGACAGATAATGACTGGACAGCATGCAGTCAATAATAAGCATGTAGAAATAAAGTTTGTGCTTTTGTAATGATCAAGAGGAGACTAAACCAAGCCAGAAGGAAAAACAAATCATATTTTTGAGCATTTTGAGTTTGTACCAGCTAAATGCTTCATTTCAGCTATTTCAAGACAGTTTTCTGCCTTTCCAAATTCACTAGGCCCAAGAGATGCAGTGTACTCTGAAAAATGTGTCTGAACAAAACCAATAACCTCAAGCAGTGATTGCAGTCTAACAATGTAACCTAAGGCCTACCCGATGCACGGCTGGCCAGCTGGCACTGCAGAAAAGTAACACCACTCGGAGTCATGAGTAACTCCATCCCCACGCTGCTGCTCAGCAACACTCCCGTACTCCAGATTCCATTTTAGTCAGCTGCGTGCTGGCTTCCCAGAACTGTATCTGCTTAAATTACTCCTCACAAGCCTCTGCAACATGGCACACGTACAAAATGATAGATCATCCCTCAAATCCTTGCATCTTTTCTGTCATCCTATATCTTTCTTCCTTTCAGAGGTTTGAGACATACATTGTTCGACAGATCCCCACAGCAGTGATATGTCTGGTGTCACCTTAAGGTTGTTACGTTGTTATACGCAGGGTGAAGAGGTGATTTGGCTGAAAGTGAGTGTTTGGGAATGGAAAACCTCAGTGCATACAGTATTAGACATCTTAACATGGCTCAGTCTCAATCCTAAAGAACAACAGAGAGCTTTGATTGTGAAATCCACTCTCTCGTAATGGATGCCGCAGCCAGCGCCTTAACGCTTCCCTTTTTGCTGTGTGGGGATTAGGGAGTGTGTTTTTGTGAGAGTGCTTGTTCTGTGTCAGTACACCTCATGAAGAGAGTCAATGGTGGGAACAATCCCACAGAGCAATATCACCTTCTGCCGTGCATTACATTTACATTACATGGATCACAAAGTTACACTTTTTTTGAATGCACAAATTCGCATGCATTTGAGAAGCTCGGAGAGAACATTTGGATCGCCAGCAGACTTACATTTAACCCTCTATGGTACGGTATAGACTCCAGACAACATAAACGCATTTGGCTTGATGTAAGAAAGTACCAGACAACAAATTCATGCTAACTTCACCAAGAAGAAAGGATCCAATACTAAGAAACAGAAATTGATCATATCATCCACTTACAGGATTTTTGGTTCCTCTTTCAGTAGGTGAGCTTCAACCATGTCATCTTTTCCCCTGTGAAAAGTGTATTTTTATAGCCAATGTTCTTCAATGAATTGTTCATTCAGGATGTTCCAATGTTCCTGATGAAAATTTCTGGCCACGCTTTATATTAGGTGGCCTTAACTACTATGTATTTACATAAAAAAATATGTACAATGTACTTATTGTGGTCATATTGTATTGCAAAACACTTTTGCTGCTATTGAGGTGGGATATGGGTAAGGTTAGGGACAGGTTTTCTGGTTTGGGTAGGTTTAAGGGTGGGTTAAGGTGTAAGGGATGGTCAAGAGTGTAATTATAAATGTAATTACAGAAATTAATTACAGATGTAACTACATGTATTTTTAAAAATATGAGTACAATGTAAAAACATGTATGTACACAATAAGTGCATTGTATCAAATGATTAATTTAAATGTAAGTACATAGTAGTTAAGGCCACCTAATATAAAGTGGGACCAAATTTTTTATAGATAAAAATGTATTTTTATAGATAAATTAAAAGTGTATTCTGATTAGTTTTAGCATATACGTGTTTGATAGAAAAATATAAAAAATATTCACATTGCCTTGACAGCATTATTAATTTCTGTATAAATATATAAAGTAAATTAATATGTAAAGTGTACAACTTGTAATGCATTCAAACATATTTCAGTTGTTGACTATTAATATAATATTTCAACATTTTTCCTTGGAGCAATGTTGGCCTTGAGTATAAAATCTACTAAAAAATAGATTTAAAACTATAAAATCCCTAAAAATATATATATATATAAATATGTGTGCGTGTGTGTGTGTGTGTGTGTGTGTGTGTGTGTGTGTGTGCGAAGAGTTCAGATGCAAAAGCCTCTAAGTACGTCTGACATTTTTCTTTAAAATTAGCATTTCTTTCTGGCTCCTATGTATAGTTTTCTATGTAAGTACTGGTACTTCTGAATGGGTTGAGGCTGGGATTTAGCGCATTTGAAGTGAAAGTACTTGATGAACATATACTATGTCTATGTGTGGAGAGCATTTACTCAGTATAATTATCTAATTTTTGACCAAGATGGCCTTTAGAGGCTTTTGCATTGGAACTCTTCATATATATATATATACAATGCCTTGCAGAAGTATTCAAACCCCTTCATTTTTTTACACGTTTTGTTTTGTTGCAGCCTTATGTTAAACTGCATTAAATTATTATTTTTTCCACATCAATCTACACAGAAGATTGTCACAAAAACAGAACTGTCACAACTTTGTAAATTTATTTAAAAAAAAATATATCTGAAATAAGTACATTGCATAAGTATTCAAACCCTTAACTCAGTATTTAGCTTAACTGAAGCACCTTTATAGCCTCAAGTCTTTTTTGTTTGATGCGACAAGCTTTGCTCATCAGCATTTGGCAATTATCTGCCATTCTTCTCTTCATCTGTTCACCTTTCAAGCTCTGTCGGAATGGATGGGGGCAGACGCACATTTTCAGGTTTCTCCAGAAATATTTGATTGGGCTCAAGGCCAGGCTGTGGTTGGGCCACTCAAGGACATTCACAGAGTTGTCTATAAGCCACTCTTGCTGTGTGCTTAGGGTCATTGTCCTGTTGGAAGGTAAACCTTCTGCCCAGTCTGAGATTCTGAATTCTCTGGACTGGGTTTTCATTAAGGCTATCTCTATATTTTGGTGCATTGAGCTTTTCTTCTACTCCGATGAGTCCCTCAGTCCCTGCGGCTGAAAACAGCTCCACAGCATGAGGCTGCTACCACCACACTTTACTTTTTGGATGGTCCTCTGCAAGAGATGGGCAGAGCTGGTTTCCTTCAAATATGATGCTTAGAATTGAGGTTCATCAGACCAGAGAATCTTGTTTCTCAGAGTCTGAGGGTCCTTAGTGCTGTTTGCAAATTCCAAGTAGGTTTTCATGTGTCTTCACTGAGGAGAAGATTGAGTCTAGCCACACTGATATAAAGCCAGATTGGTGGAGTGTTGCAGTGATGTTTGTCCTTCTGTAGGTTTCTCCCATCTGCATATATGATCATGGAGCTCAACTAGAGTGACCATCAGCTTCTTGGTCACCAGTCTAGACAAGGCCCTTCTTGCTCAGTTGCTCAGTTTGGCCAGGAGGCCAGCTCTAGGAAGAGTCCTAGTTGTTTTAAACCTCTGCCATTATGGATAATGAAGGCTTCATGCTTCTGTGAACCTTCAATGCAGCAGAATTTTTTTCTGAACTCTTCCCCAGATGTGTGGCTTGACGCAAACCTGTTTCTGAGCTCTACAGGCAGTTCTTTTGACCTCAGGGCTTGGTTTTTGCTCTGATATGCATTTTCAGCTGTTAGACCTTTTATTAAGATGTGTGTGCCGTTCCAAATCATATCCATTCAATTGAATTTGCCACAGGTTAACCTCACTCAAAGTGTAGTAACATCTACAAGCAATATGAATGCTCCTGAGCTAAATTTCAACTATCCCAGATAAGGGTTTGAATAATTATGCAATGGAATCATTTAAGTTTTGCAAAGATGTTAAAAATCTGTTATTTGCTTTGTCATTATGGTGTGTGGAGTGTAGATTGTTGTGGAGAAAAAGTAATATAAAGCGGTTTAACAAGACTGCAACATCGCAAAACGTAAAAAAAAAAAAATGAAGGGATTGAACAAGGCACTGTATATATATATATATATATATATATATATATAGAATGTAACATTTTTAGTAAAGCTTTTTTTAAAGTCCAATTCTCAATATTAACAAACCATTAACTACATATTTTGCCTCAATAAACTCCCAATTTGCTGCTTATTAATAGTTAGTAAGGTAGTTGTTAACTTTAGGTATTGGGTAGGATTATGGATGTATGGTCATGCAGAATATGTGCTTTATAAGTACTAATATACAGCCAATATATTAATAATAGGCATGCCAATAAGCAACTAGTTCATAGTGAGAATTTGTCCCTATACTAAAGTGTTACCAAACTTTTTTTTCTTTTCCAGTGGTGGTAATGTAAACCACAGAGGGTTTACAGGTCCATTACACTGTTTTTACTGTAGAGTAGACTAGTAAGTGGCTTAGGTAAACAAACCCAGACTTACCGTGCCCAGGCTCTTTGCATTGCCGGTCATCTGCCAAGAGAGTAGAGTAGAACAAGTTTACATCATGGCCAAATGGACTTATGCACATATCTACTCATCTCTTCACTTTTGACTTTACAAACTCCACTTGACACTTGATCTGTAACAGAAATGTTGGCATTTCTCACACTTGGTATTGCATGGCTACTGTCATTCAGTATCCAAAACAGCTGGGAGGCCTGTAACCAAGGAACAACAGAACTTTATTACTCTGAACTGTCAGAAAGACGTGGTCTTGGTGTAGATCTTAATCCTGAAGGTCATAAATGGGAAAAAATTTTACTTTAAAAATGAATGTTAACTCTTCTTTTCAGTCCATCTGTTCATTAAAAAGCACAACCAGTGAAAGCATATATGAATCAGTGACCAATGAAATGAATCACTAATACCTGAAGCAAAACATCTGATATACATTAATCTAAAATTGTATTGAGTCTAGAATAAAAGCAACAGGAGCTTGTAAATGTGAAGGGAAGGATTACCCTCAGGAAAGAAGGACTCCACTTTAATGGCACCTATAAATGACTCAACAACAGTCATCCAGCTGCATGGACATGCGTCATATTTTCTCTCTTATTTACCTCTGGGATTTTTTCTCTTAGTGTTCCTTAGGGGATAATAGGAAAAAAATTTTAAGCAAGACGCAAAAAGGACTTGACACTTGGGCAAACCTGAAAACGGCCTAGCCTGCCAGTTGTCAAGATAAATAAAGCACACATGCACTAAAACCTGGCCATGTCAAGCAGAGTAGATTAGTTTTGAGGAATCAGGTCATAATTTTAACACATGACATCTTACCACTTTCCACAGCCCAGACAACTTCAAAGGGAGAATATGGTATTTATTGATGGGCCCATAACTATAGATCTTTTAAAAAACGGTCAGGTTTCATTAGACAATGCACGGAAAATAGAAACCAGATGAGAGTTAGTCCACTGGACTCAACTAAGCCTTAAGGCAGATAGGGTAAAGGTAAAGAGATAGTAGATCAAAAAAGTAAATATATAGAGAAGCTATGACCTATACTTTCAACAAAACAACTTTTTATATGAGTAATATTGCTAGTTGTGTATGTAATTACAAGACAAAAGCAGAAATGCTACCTTTTGTAGCAAGCACATATTTGGTTTCTTTTTGACCCTTATAAATAGCTCAGAAATATGGAATTTACTTTGTAGAGACATAAAATGTCATTGGAGTAGAAAACACAAAAGAGTGTTTCTTCTGAAGTCTTTTAGAAAAAAAGATCTTAAAAGTCACATTTCACACTCTCACTTTTGTAAACAAGAATTCTGTCATTGTTTCTCCATCATGAACATTTCCACTTAGTGGTAGAAATCATTTTACACATTTAAAATAATCATATTTTGTCTTTAGGTTAATATCTTTGCTAGCATTACACACACACAAACACAGTCTGCTATTGATTGGATGAGACTTGCAGTCAGCTGTAAAAAGGAGGTGGGGTTTAAGAGGACTAAATGATTGGAGAAATCCAACATACATCACAGAATAAAAGTCTGTTGTTTCCCCAGAAGACCAGAGATATTTTGATGAAAAATTCTGAGCTCAAAACAAAAAAATTAACCTATGCACAGATTAACTATTCACAATAAGCTCCATAACATGCATTTAAATAGATAAGTTGAATTTTACCTTTTCCTAATAAAAATCAACAGCAGGACATAAGTTTTCAAAGTTGAAGAAACAAAGATGTGAAAAATCAACAAATGCATGACCTGTGTAAGTACATTATAAAACAATGAATTTTTTCCTCTTAAAACATATATACCCTCATCCCTGTGGAGGCCATGAATGAGACATGAGTGCAGATCATTATCTTCTTCACCCTTATACATTCCACACACACACAACTCAGCAACCATGAGACCGATCCGTTCCATCTTACTCTACATGCCTAGAGGATTTTCACAAAACAAACACTGCTGGGAGCTGCTGTTGCCAGAGCTCTGGTTACAGTGTGTATGTCATAGTACATGTGTATTGCGTTCACTTGTGTGTGTCTGTGAGTATGTTTCCTTCATGTGATCCTCCTTTAGGAACACGGGTTCAGATAGTTGAGGTAATGGGTCATATTTGGCAGGGCCTCAAAAATGCTTTGGGGGAGATAACAAGATGTTCTTCTAATATCACAACTTGTGTCTCTGAGTTCTGTAATATACGAATAGAAACATCTATCCTTCTGTTCATCTGTCTGTCCATCCATCTGTCCATATATCCATCAGTCTATCGGTGCTTCCATCCATCTATCTGTCCTTCCGTCCATCTGTTTGTCCATTTGTCTCTCTGCCTGTCCATCTGTCCATATATCCATCAGTCTATCTGTGCTTCCATCTGTCTATCTGTCCTTCCGTCAATCTGTTTGTCCATCTGTCTCTCTGCCTGTCTATCTGTCCATCTGTCTGTCTGTCCTTCCGTCCTTCTGTCTGTCTGTCTATCTGTCCATATATCCATCTATCTGTGCTCCCATCCATCCATCTGTTTGTCCATCTGTCTCTCTGCCTCTCTGCCTGTCTATCTGTCCATCTATCCATCTGTCTATTTGTGCTTCCACCCATCTTTCTGTCCTTCCGTCCATCTGTTTGTCCATTTGTCTCTCTGCCTGCCTATCTGTCTATCTGTCCATCTGTCTGTCCTTCCATCCATCCGTCTGTCCTTCTGTCCATCTGTCTATCTGTCCATATATCCATCTGTCCTTCCATCAGTCTATCTGTCCATCTGTCTGTCTGTCCTTCTGTCCGTCCGTCCATCTGTCTGTCCGTCTGTCTCTGTGCCTGTCTCTCTGTCCATATATCCATCTGTCTATTTGTACTTCCAGCCGTCTATCTGTCCTTCCGTCCATCTGATTGTCCGTTTGTATCTTTGCCTGTCTATCTGTCCATATATCCATCCAGTCTATCTGTGCTTCCATCCATTCTATCTGAAATCCTTTAGTCAGTCTGTTTGTCCATCTGTCTCTCTGCCTGTCTATCTGTCCATCTGTCTGTCTGTCCTTCCGTCCTTCTGTCTGTCCATATATCCATCTATCTGTGCTCCCATCCATCCATCTGTTTGTCCATCTGTCTCTCTGCCTGTCTGTCTGTCCATCTATCCATCTTTCTGTCCGTCTGTCTCTCTGCCTGTCTATCTGTCCATCTATCCATCTGTCTATTTGTGCTTCCACCCATCTTTCTGTCCTTCTGTCCATCTATTTGTCCATTTGTCTCTCTGCCTGCCTATCTGCTTATCTATCCATCTGTCTGTCCTTCCATGCATCCGTCTGTCCTTCTGTCCCTCTGTCTATCTGTCCATATATCCATCAGTCTATCTGTGCTTCCATCCGTCTATCTGTCCTTCCGTCAATCTGTTTGTCCATCTGTCTCTCTGCCTGTCTATCTGTCCATCTGTCTGTCTGTCCTTCCGTCCTTCTGTCTGTCCATATATCCATCTATCTGTGCTCCCATCCATCCATCTGTTTGTCCATCTGTCTCTCTGCCTGTCTATCTGTCCATCTATCCATCTTTCTGTCCGTCTGTCTCTCTGCCTGTCTATCTGTCCATCTATCCATCTGTCTATTTGTGCTTCCAACCATCTTTCTGTCCTTCCGTCCATCTATTTGTCCATTTGTCTCTCTGCCTGCCTATCTGTCCATCTGTCTGTCTGTCCTTCTGTCTGTCCGTCTGTCTCTCTGCCTGTCTCTCTGTCCCTATATCCAGCTGTCTATTTGTACTTCCAGCCGTCTATCTGTCCTTCCATCCATCTGATTGTCCATTTGTATCTTTGCCTGTCTATCTGTCCATATATCCATCTCTGTCTGTCCTTCCATCTGTCCTTCCGTCAGTCTGTTTGTCCATCTGTCTCTCTGCCTGTCTATCTGTCCATCTGTCTGTTTGTACTTCCATCCTTCTGTCTATCCATCTATCTGTCTATATATCTATATATCTATCTATGCTTCCATCCGTCCATCTGTCCTTCCGTCCATCTATGCACTTATCCACAAAACAAAAATTACACTCAGAAATATGAATCGTTAGGTTAATACCACTACATTTAGTTTTAGTAGTTTTGTTTAAATATTGTAGCATCAAAAAACTGTGGGTCTCTTAATGTAATGCTGATTTACAACATCTGGAAATATGTTGATGACAAAATTATTTAGGATTTGTTCAGGAAGTAGTAATGCCTGGCCCAGTGCTCTGAAAGATGTTGTTGTTAAGAATGTTTGCATAAACATGCTTTTCTTTATGTATTCTCCTGTTCTCCGTTGCATTCCCTGGGTGAAACACTTACGTTTTGAGATGTGTCAAGGCCCTCAGAGGTCTGTTTGAAGTCCAAAGTCCAGCCATATGGACACAGTTATGAAAATGACTGCAGGAGAGGGACTTTCTCGCATGATCACCACGTCACAGACATATGCAGAGAATGCCTTCACAAATGTAGCCATGATTTCCACCAAAAAAATTTCCTGAATGACTAAGCATTAACACTTTGACTTCAAGATTTTCTTTTTGAAGCTACAAAACTCTCAAGCCTGTGTTTTGTTTTGCTTTGTTCATGGTAATAAAATTTGAAAATTCAGTACCTCAGACATCTTGAATGCATTAGATCTCAGGATATTGAGATTATTATTCAGTCACATAGGATGACATTTTAAGGTCATGCTTTAAGGTTAGTGAATTTCTATACAAAACTCATGCTATTAAGCTGCTGTCAAAGATGATAATACACTGCTCAAACATTTAAACAATAAAAGGTAGTTCTGCCAAAAAATAAAATTCTGTCATCATTTCCTCGTGTGGTTTTATACCCATAAGACTTTCTTCTGTGGAACACAAAAGTAACCATTCTTGGTCCCCATCCACTTTCACTGTATGAAAAAAGAGCAGCTTGCACATCCTTTGGACTTCACACTAAAAAGAAAGGCACATCTGTTTCAAATATATAGGTGAATTTTCATTTTTGTATGAGCAAATATATTTCCTTGTTTGGTTTTAATACATTAATGTCAATCAATTATTTTAATTATTTTTCAATTAATTATTTAATTATTATTTTATTTTAACTATTTTATTATTTAATTATAACTATTTATTTTTCAATTATTTTTCAATTATAGTTAGATATAGATTAGGCATACATCAAATTAAGATCAATAGCTGCTATGTCTCACTATATTTTAATACTGTTGATTAAGAAAGAAAACCTGGTTTTCCAGGTCACTTTTTCAAAACTCTCCACACAGTGAGCAAGTCTACGTGGGCTAAATTGTGGATCATTTTCCATTGCTCTGACACAAAATACATTCAATGACTGCATATTTTAAATTAAATTAATTTTCTCAAACACAAAAGCAACCAAAACTCTGTGCACCTACAGGTCAATCTGCACATTTACATACTTTTTTTCAAAACTTTTAAACTTAAGTACATACATAATGTACAACCGAATAAGATGGCAAGCTGCAACATTTCTACAGTAATACCATATTGAAATATATTCCAGATCAGAACAATTAGATGTAGCTGAACATCTACAGAAACGTTAGTCTTTTAATTTCATTACCATGTATACAAATGGGGAAACTAAGGAATAATTTTGTACTGTCATGTAAACATGGACCATGTAACATATACTGCATTGAATTCTAAGGAATAGAGAGCTGTCAATGTCTGCTAAAGAAATTTTGCAAATGTATAATGCTGCCTATGCCATGCTGAAAGTTGGTAGAGAGAATGGGGTTAAGGGTTTTATATTGAAAAATGAGAAGGAATTTCTTTATTTTTATGAGCTGAGGGTGAAAAGGAAGCAAAGAGGAAGTTTGAAACGCAGGAGTCATCAGCATTTCTGTAAGCAGTTACTACAAAAGACTGGGCTACTAGTTTCCAGTGTGCTTAAATAACTGCTCCTATGCATGTGAATTACTTGGCATGGCTGCTTTAAACCGCTGGTTTGGCACAGCAGAGATGCTACTAGCTGAATGGTTTATGTGCGTCTCTGTTTGTTTACTGTGGTTTTCTGGTCATAAAAATGAGAGGAGTGGAGCGGGACAGCCCTTCCCTTGCTCTGCTCTCAGTCCTCTCACTTTTTCTCTTTCCCTTCATGCTTTCCTCTGCATGTCTTTCCATCCCCCTTCTCTTATATATTCTTTTCTTCCAAGCACACTCTCTATCACAGTGTATTGGCGCAATCTCAAGTATGCAGTGTGAGATGATTTGACTCCTCTTTGACAAATTTGAACAAATTGCTGAGCAATATCAGCCCTAGCAACCTTCTCTGTTGCACAGCAAAACAAATCAACAGGTCGTCACATGCAATATCTACAAGTCTGTTTCTCAGCAAATTAAACAGCACAGAGCCCTGCATTTCGGCCCGGGCCCGACGGGCCCCGACTTTTTTACGCCCCTAGGGCCGGGCTTCGGGCCAATTTTCACGCCATAGTTCAGAC
>JAFVLL020010348.1:0-43762 GCA_021397915.2 Tor tambroides
CTGCGTGATTGAAAAGGCTTCAGTGGAAGAGGAAAAAAGAGTTTTTCCCATACAGCGTCTTACGATGCAGTACGAGTGAGAATATCGACAGGGAACAACTCTCTCCAATATTTTGAATTTGGACTGCAGATCCCATTTCAACCACTAGCTGTCAATGCTTTTTTAAATGTTTATAGGCACGGTTCCGAGGGTCTAAAGGGGTGCTAGATGGTGAATGAACACAAAGAAAAACAAATGAAAACAAGAGCACCCTCTGTTGAAGCTGTAAAAAATAGGATATTGGCAAAACAGATTTGCAAATGCCAGTGCATATTTACGCTAAGGACAGCTTCAAAGGTTTCTATTTACAAAATGTTTCTGTAGTGTTGAACAATGAAGCCAAATGTTTTGTTCAGTATTACGTTAAGCAAGCTTGTGAATCCTCTCATTATAACAAACAAAGTGTAGACACAATTTAAATTAAAGCTGCAAGCAGCGATGAAAGGGCCCTCGATCCTGGGCTCAATGCCACCTGGTGGCTTTAGAAAAACAGCGAATGGTGAGCAATATGCATTTAAAGTGGTAAATATAGGAGGAATATGTCAAAGTCATTTGTATGTGCCAAACTTCCTGCTGCTAGCTGGTGGTGCTATTACTATAACTGAATATTGGCATGTAGATGTCTTCAAACCAGAACTTTGATCAAACATATGAAATTTGGTGCAGATTGAACATGGTATGTTTGAGTTAATGTAAAACATGACATATCCTGTTGCCAGCAGATGGCACTATGATTATAATTGTATACTGACCTTTAGATGTCTTAAGGCCAGGACTCTTACCAAACATGTGATGTCTAGTGCAGATTGGTCATTGCATAGCAGATTAGTGTAAAACAAGTCATTTCCTGTTGCCAGCAGGTGCGCTATGATTATAACTGAATATTGTCATTTAGATGTCTTCAGACCAGGACTCTTATTGAACGTGTGAAGTTTGGGGCAGATCGGACATTTTATAGCTACATAGACGTGTAATTGCAGTGATTGACATAGTGATAACAAGAACAATGGATTAGACAAAATATCATATGTCAAAATAGATGTGCATTAAGGCTAGAGCACCCTCACTAATTTCAGAAGCACCCACAGTGATCTGATTCTGAAACTGGGCCTAAATGTTTAGATGCCAATTTTGCCAAAATATTTTTTGTCTTTGGTTTCAGACTGCTGAAATGTTTGAGAGTAAATAGATTTTATAAATAAACTTTCTCAATTAAAGTAAATAATTTATGAGATTGTAAGGCTCTAGTTCAACTGAAACTTGTTACTTGGTCAAATTAAATTCAGTACCAGTTATTTATAGATTAATTGACTCAAGTCAAGCTCACCAGCATCAGTCATGGTTAGAATTTAAATGCATTAACGCATTAATTAAAGCAACTGTTTTAGGTCAAAGACTCTATTTTGCGGTGACTGATGAGACATCTTTTTTACAAAGACTAATGACCATGGTTTTGCCACTTACATTTAAAATATAAACTACATAAATTATCATCTAATCAATTCAAGTATAGAACCAAGACCCACATTGTTTCTTATTCAATATTCTGTTTCACAAATACATCCAAAAATTAACATTTTAATTTAATATTCTGATGCGACCATCATTTAATGTCGACTTTAAAGCAAATAAATTTGCAACCTCTGCTTTATATTCTGTTCAAGCAAAAATATGACAGAGAATTAGATATTATTTTATCTCTAAGCATAAGAATGTTTAGTTCTTAGCATCTGCATGACCCACTTTTAGAAAGAGGATGCAGAATTAAGATCCATAAACCACACTGGCAATGATTTCTGCAGTAAACTATACTATAATATCTGACATAATGTAATGAAGCAGCAGCTTGCAGCAGAGAGAGCATTCCCACAATGCTTTTCTGTTCAGATTTTCATTTATGTAATAAAGAAGCCGTCTCACATTGATAAACTCTTTTATGTTCTCGTGAAGGCCTTCGTGCATCAAAATGAAGTTCACAAATAGACTGGGTGAAACAGACCGTGTTAAAATTTAAATTACCCTGGCACACACTTTAAACATACTGATCTATCCACACAGAAAGTGGTGAGGTGAGAAGTGAAAAATTGCAAAGTTAAATGGACAGCATCTTTAGCTGCCCTTCAGCTGTGATCAGCATCTCAATAACATCAGCATCTCTATAACAGAACTGGAGTGAATATACACTTGATCATAATTCATGCTGTATATACATTAGTGAAAATGGCTCTACATTACATTAGAAAAATGTCATTAGTTTCATTAATTTGATATATATATAAATTTTATACTGTACTGTAGCACAACCTGATATTTCCGAGTGCGACGTGTTCCTGGGTCAACATCTTTGTTGACCCTGGAACAACATTGTGATTAACCAATCAGATTTCAAGAATTTCAAGATTTCAAGTTTAGGATTACAATCAGTGTTTGGTGCCTGTACATCAGTGTAATTCATCTATCAGTTCCTCTGATTTTAGGGATTACTCATGGGTAAGGTTAGGTTTAGGTGTAGGAATATGATTAAGATTATATTTTTGGATTAAAATGTTGTTCCAGGGTCAACAAAATGTGTTGACCCAGGAACACGTCTAACTCGGCAATATCAGGACGTGCTGTACTGTACACTGTAAATAAAATGTTGATAATTCTGTTAATATATTAAAACAAAGTTAATAATAAATATAAATATTATATATTATGACTCTTATTGTTGCTTTTATAACATGCCATAATGTATGGTATGCAACAATTGAGTTAATTTAATTGTATGTGTTTTTGCAACCCTGGGCTAAAATGTGGGCTATACTTTACTTCAGACAGGAGATAATGGTCTATTTTTAGTGTGTTATTGGGTGTCTGTGTAATATATACAGCTCTACAGTAAATGAGGACCCATGGTAGAAAGCAGATGGGTTTCATCTTTGTGCTCCTCAGGAGTGCAGAACTACTGGAATTACATACGGCTCTGCTCAGACACAAATATATATTCACACACCACGAGCCTCATTCCATTACATTCTAACTGAAAGAATAGCACTCTTCAAACCCTTTGGGCCCTGAGATTGATGAGAAATCTGTCTACATGTTGACAACACACACACACAAGCAGGTAAAATTGTAAAATGCTCTATCTCTTTCTATTCAAAGCATGAAGCATGACCCTTCCATCGTTCTTGACAGATGTGTGTCCAGCCATCTTCAGACATGACATCTGCCAAATGAAAAAATCCAGCATCTGTGGCATAAAGCGCTGACATTATGCACATCAGAGACTGAGATATAACAGCTTTCCCATGGGAACATAGTAGCAAGTCATGACGGGAAGCAAAAAATGAGATGGGATGTCTAAAAGCTCTAAATATCCACCATAGCAATGACAGATCTTATAGGGCTGTGGAAAAAGATCAAAATGAAAATTTTCTACAATCAAACTAAAGATAGGTCATAACAATAGATTACAATATACAGATCATGATAGTTACAGTACAGTAGATTATGAATTCAAATTGAATTATTCCACTGAATTAACCTACAGATTATACGTATTAACAACAACAAAGCAGTCTATATGACCTAAATTGTTAATAATTGCTAAATAAATATATAATAGGCTTCATCTTGAACTGAACACTTCTCAGCATTGCGAGGATTAATTAAACATCTGTTTGGAGGTTAATGTAAGTACACACACGCTGTTCTCTTTAGATTCGGCCACATTATGGACAGTTACCCTTTAGCCCTGGAATGAAATCAGTAAAATGACCAATTAAAGGGGATAATAGCAGCACAAGGTGGGAAAACACACACAAATCATATTGCTCACCATTTAAAAAATAACATTACACTCAAACATGATATTTTATTCTCTTTATTATCACTCCTCCATTTTTCCGTCTTTGAGCTTTTCTTTCAACAGCAGCATGTTCTCTATACTGCTGTTCTCTGCAGTGAAAACCTACACAAAAAATATTTCATTTCAAACATCTGTCAGTACTACATGTAATGAGTTCTATAAATGTATTAATTCTGTCGCAGTGAGCCCAGAACAGACTATTGGCCGGAATTAGCAACATCGCATCTGTTTCACTGCTTACATTAGCTATAGCTTAATGTGGCTTCTGTGCCCTTAAACAAGAGCATTTGCACCCTGAGCAAGACTTGTTCTTAGGAGGTGTTGTAACACCCAAACTGAAGAACATTTGAAAAGCATCTGTGTTCTAATTCAAAATCACACTTTACAAAGTAGACAACACATCAAATAGCTCCCAGGCAGGGTGAGATCTCACAAACATTTCATGAACAATCCCTTCTGTCTTTCGCTCAGTGACCACAGTTTTCATAAGCACAGCACACTCTTTTTCTCTCCCTCTGTCCAACAAACAGCTCATGTCTGTCTTTGAACTATCAGGATATGAAATGTCTTATATTATATAATATTATATTAATGATAATAAGAATCCATATACATTTTAACACTTTACTATTAACTAATGGTTTTCTCTCAATAAAAGGGGCAGGGTTAAGGGATCTAGAATATGGTCATAATTATGCATCAATATTCTATATAAGAGAATGCTTATTAGCATATGAATGCTAATAAGTTAATATTTATTAACTTTAATAAGTTAATAAAATTATTATTAAAAGGTAAGGAAAAGATGAGTAAATTATGATTAAAGTTTCATTTTGGAGGAAAATATTCATTTAGAAATGCAAACTGATTACTTTAAAATAATTTCACAAGTTGGTGGGAAAATATCTTTGTTTATTGGGACTCTGAGAGCATCTTAAAAATGACCAATTTTTATCTCTGTAATGTCAGTCTTTAAATGATTTCCAATGCAAAATCTAGAGGTGATTAAAATTAAGCCAGTAGTACAGCAATGGCTAATGATATGAGCAAAGTAAAAGGTTGCAAGTTCACTCCCAAATATGAAAACCAACAGTCAGTGACAACAGCGCTCTATCAACATTATGCCTGCGAGCTGATCACTTCATCCCAGGTCACTTTTCCTGTACTCAGTGTACTGAGTCTCTGAGGATGAAAAGCATCAGCTGAAAATGGAATACCAGAGGGGACAACAACAAAAACATTGTACTGCTGTTACACAGAAAAGGATTTCATCATCCTTGGACACACACACTCCACTCACAGATCACTCCGCCTTTTGAACCATACTTAAGACATGTTCAAGAGAGCAAAAAGCCAATCCAGGTGAAATCACTTGCAGTAATGACTTCTTTACATGTCCGAGATGACTGAATCTAAATGGTTCTCAAAGCACTATGACTAATAGAGATGATACAGAGCTGTGTAAGAGTGAATATGGTCCGAGTTTGACCTCGGTAGCACTCAAATATAGTCCAAAACAATGCCCTGCATCGGTAGTAATGTACTTAGCTGCACTGACTACCGTTTTTTCCCTGACCTTTTAGTGGCATTGTTGCCCAAGGGTTTGGCTGAATAAAATAGTCCAGTTAGCCTTCGTTTTACCTTTTCCCATTTTTTTGTACTGCATGTCATAATCTATACTTGTGTTTGAATTAAAATTAACAAAACACTCTTTTTGTTTTTCTTTGTGTTTTCATTATGGCAGTGGCTATTTGCACTAAGTGTAAATAGCGATAGATTCTATCTACACTATGTTAAAATAGCAGGATTTTCTGCTATTTATACTACTTATTGCAAATAGTGGCAATTATCTGCACCTCAGTATTGTAATACATTATAAAACAGTATGCAATAATTTATTGAGCGTAAATTTTAATTTTATTTCAAATTATTAAATAGATGCCACCTTATTGGGACAAAAGCCCTCCCTACACCTTCGCTAACCCTACCCGATACTTTTTTTCAACTTTGAATGATTGATTATTTACTTCATTTTTATTAAAAATAAATGATTTTCTGATGTGATTTGAAAGTTGATAAGGGAGAAAAAAAGTTCGCCAAAAAGCGGATTCGAATCCCGGTCAGTCGCGGCAAAAGGAGTATGACATATGCTTTACCATCTGTGCCACTGGAGCTGAAGGTTGATACCTGTCTTTTGTAATGTTGACTATCCCAATCAAACGTTAGTGGATGGAGTTAGTCTAAATAGCCTCTGCCAACAAGGTGGGCTATTTGCACTTAGTGTAAATAGACACTCCATTTCATTATACCTATACCTCCAATACAAACACAATACAATGCTATGTGTTTGTATTGGACTCTTTGTGCAGCCTAATTAATTAACCAGAACTGAAGTTTTATTTTAGGCTTTGGTTCTATGTAAACCACCAGGACACTCTTATTTGCAGATGGCAATGTCCAACAATCAACAGATAATAGCTAGTAAAAAGGTATTTATAAATAGGTACTGTAAATATTTGCAGGTAAGACATGATCGACCATTATTCAGTATGCAAATATTATAAATATAACATCAAAGAAAATTAACCTAGGCTGAACATGAAAAATGTGCCTGTGGTGGTATTTCTGCAAAATGATATTATGCTGCTTCTTGTACGTTTCATGGCACTTTTAGTGTCTTTCCAGTTAGGGAAGCTAAAAGATAATGTATTTACCGTGCCATTTTAACTTTGAGCTTTTTAATCAAGTGTCATAACTTGTAATTCACCAGACTTCCACATCGCAAGTACAATGCTGTAGGTGAACTAACCGAACAAGTTTACATACAATATGCTTTTTTCCAATGAGCCTGTTTAAAAAAAAATATATATAAAATATTTAAATTATTAAAAAAAATAAATTATTAAAATAACACTGTATGATATATTCTAGAATTGGGACTCATTTGGGAATTTTCCATAAATTCATTTGGGAATTGTAACCATAAATTTCTTAAAAACAAAGTTTTCTGTACCTAAGACTCAAACAAAATAACGTTTGACTGGAGTCTGTATGTTAAGCAGTTTTAATTGCAGAGTTAATTGCAGACTAATACTTAAGTTAGGGGATTTAGAACAATCCCCAAGCAGAATGTGCAAGGAATATCAAGCATTGCAATTATTTACAATGCAAGAGTGTCTGTGAATGTCCAGAGCACAACACTGAGATTATTCTCAGGGTGTCCAGATTTCACATTTATGCAGAAAACTCAAATTTAGTCCAACTGGATTGAATATTTACACCATTTACAACATTCTCTCTCTCTTAGACACAGACTACAGTTCTCAAGAGAAACTAGTTATGATGCAAGACAACCACAAACTGTTACAGACCATATGGCTTTGAAAGCTGGGCACACAGTAAAATTAAACTAACGTCTCTAAAATACAGAAGAATGAGAAAAATATACAATTAAGCTATAAGAGTTTAGCAATATAAGGCTATAAAGTTTTTTAAAAAATAACAGAATTTCAAGTCATCTGTTAGCTTTGTGTTAGGACCAGACCAAAATTTAAGTTGTTATTATTATTATTATTATTTACTAATAATATTCGGTTCCACTTTATATTAGGTGGCCTTAACTACTATGTACTTACATTTAAATTAATCATTTGGTACAATGCACTTATTGTGTACATACATGTTCTTACATTGTACTTATATTTTTAAAAATACCTATATGTAGTTACATCTGTAATTAATTTCTGTAATTACATTTATAATTACACTGTTGACCCATCCCTTACACCTTAACCCACCCTTAAACCTACCCATACCACCAAACCTGTCCCTAACTTTACCCATATCTCACCTCAATGGCAGCAAAAGTGTGTTGCAATACAATATGACCACAATAAGTACATTGTACTTATTTTTTGATGTAAGTACATAGTAGTTAAGGCCACCCAATATAAAGTGTGCAGTTGTGACCAAAATGCAAATCAATGAGCATGACTAGTCTTCAATAAGCCCAAGAGAGCCCATATCACACCACATATTTATTTCTTTGCACTAGCTACCAGTTACGCACCCATATAAGAACAATAATTTTTTCATGAATGAGACCCTGTTGCTCATATACTTTCAAGAACATGATAAATACAGCAACTAACAATGAGTAAATAACTTACACTTGTTCTGTTCCTCATTCAGAGCTATCGTCTGGCTTTAGAAGACTTAGAATATAGTGTGCAGTTTGTATGAACCAATTTTATGGTACTTAAACAGGCTTGGAACAACTTGAGGGTAAGTAAAGATTTTATTTTCACTTGAACTATTGCTTTAAGATGCTGAAACTATTTTGTGAGATAAATCTGAGCAACATGTAAACTTTGCTGAATCATTCATACTGCTCCAGACCGATATTCAGAGAAATTGCACACACTCACTGCCAACTTTCAACAATTTACTGTTTGTAATCCACGGGTCTTCTGAAGTCACTTTTCTGCCGAGTCATTTTTCCAGTTTGCAGCGACAGAAAATCAGAGCAGCAACGAGTCAGAGTGTTTTGTCATTTAGATCCAAAGGCTTCTGTCAGATCTGACACTCTGGTGACTCAGCTTTCTTTTCTAAATCATTACACATGAGTGTCTGTTTTTGCTGTGGGGTTATTCATCAGGTTGTGCTTGAACACAAGCAGCCAATCAAAACTGGATGGTATGAACAGAAAATGTTTGAATGTTTACATTTTATTGTTCTTCATGAATATAAATGAATACATGTCTAATATGAGTTCATAAATATTATTTGACGTCATTGAAAACATGATACTCCTGGCTCTTTCAAAATAAAAGTCTCATTTAAACATACGGTTTCATAATTTAAATTTCTGTAAGATTAGATTATTATATTAAATATCTGTAAGATTATATGTTTATAAGTCTGTGTAGCAGATTTCCACCGGTGTTGATTTTTATTTTTTTTTGATGGGCAGTGCCGATATCTTAGAAAGCAGTATGGCTGATAGTCAATATAAAGACATAAAGATATAAAGATATAAATTATATCACACTATTTAATTTAAAGATAGCAAAAACATGCATAACAACTGCTTAAATTAAATTTATATTTATTTTACATAACATTTACTAAATTATTTTTAAATTGCTAATTTAAAAACGAATATGAAATCAGAATAATTTGAACTTGATAAAAAAATATCTGTAAAATAAACAGATTTATTCACATGGCAGCTTATTGATTCTTCTTGTAATCCTATTATAGAATTTTACACAAAATTAAAAAAAAAGAATAAACAGGAGGTAAACACTGTAACCAGCAGTGCACTCAAGTAAGTCTGTGTACACTGGAAATCAAAGACAAGGTAGTGTTAATTTTACATACAGCACATAGCGATTATGACATGAATATGAATATGACATAATGGCCAACCAGAATATAGTGCAGCATTATATTCAGTTTAAAATCATGGATATAATGTTCAGTGATAGCACAACTCTCCTGTCCAATACAAATGGACCTACCATTACACAGAGTAGGCCACTAACAAGACCAACTACCATGGCACTCTGGAAATCTGGTAAATCTCACAGGAAACCACACACACACACACACACACACGTTTGTTTCTGTGAACTGTGGGAACTTACCATAGACTTCTATTACTTTTATACTGACCAAACAATATTTTCTATCCCCTAACCCAACCCAACCCTAACCCTAAATCTACCCTTACAGAAAACCTGTTTGCATTCTTACACTTTTAGATAAACATCATTTACTATTTTTAATAATTTTTTTCCCCTGCGGTCCCCACAATGTCAAAAATTTCAGATTTTACTATCCTTGTGGGGACATTTGGTCCTCACAATGTAGCATAAACAAGTAGGCCTACACACACACACACAAACAATACTTTACTATAATACGTTTTTGTATACTAATAATTTAATAGACAGAAAAACAAATCAGCTGATACTCATTAAAAAAAAAAAAAAAGCAAAAAAAAAGCAAATATCTTCCTATACTTATTTGAACATTTTATTTACTTGAACTTTCAGAGGTGGACAAAATTAGAATTTAAGTTCTCTAAGTTCTTGGCATTCGTGTCTACCGATCCTTAATCAGACACACCTGTTTCAGATCATCAGCTCATTAGTACTTGATTTAGTACTTGTTTGAAGTGCAAGGGAAAATAAAGAACTGATTTAAAGGGGTCATCGGATGCCCATTTTACACAAGTTGATATGATTCTATAGGGTCTTAATGAAAGGTCTGTAACATACTGTGGTTAAAATTTCTCAATGGTATTGTAAAAAACACCTTCTTTACCCTGTCAAAATCAGCTCTGTCTTCAGCATGCTGTTCTAGTCCATGTTTCTTTAAATCCTAGTGAGCTCTACTGACTCCCCTCTACATGATCCCCTCTCTTCCGTGGAGTGATGAGCAGACCATAGAAATGTGTAGATTCCCTATTCGACCGCTCCAGATACGTTGATGCATCAGCCATCTCGCATTCACCAATAATCAATGAATATTCAAAGATATACAAGCGTATAACTTGCTGTTGTAGATGCACACAGTCAATGCGCTCAAAAGATTCGCAGACTGTTACAAAAATGGCGGATGGCTTACGTATCGCAGCCCATAGAAACAGTCAATAATGAGGCATCTAGGTATATATATCTATGGAGCATACTACTAAACTTCAGCCGCGAAACTGGCTAACTAGCACATTATTAGGAAAGGCGATTTGCAAAGATTCATAAAAACCCTTATACTCACTTCTTCTGTAGATAAAGCGTTTATGTAGATCGGGGATCGGCGCATTCACTTCAAAGCAAAAGTAACGCTAATCTTCTGTGTCTTCAGCAGCTCAGATGTTGGGAGTAAATGACGACTGCTATATTCATTATTACATCCAACAACTAAACAATCACTTAATCTGAGACATCTTGTCTTCCCCTGCACCAGAGTCGTGGCAGACAGCTCTCAGCTCACTCAGGACGGGTCTAAGGTAAGACGGCCTCGTCAATCAAACTATGGTGGGAGTGGCCTGTACAGAACTACGTCATTCTGACAGCAACCTCAAAACAGCCTGAATTGAGAAAGGGGATTTTAAAATAGGGATTTTAAAAAAAAAAAAAACACTGGGTGGATTTTTATCATTATAGGATGGATATGTACACACACTTCCAACACATATTTTTGTTCAAACAACTTGTAAAGTGAATTTTGCATCCGATGACCCCTTTAATATTACATTTGTGTGAATATGTAAGCATTTTTTTTTTATTTGATAAACACTATATATAGGCTATAAAGGCTAAGGTTCAAAAGAATGTTTTTGAGGAGCAGAGAAAAGTGTCTTAATCCACCATCAGTTGTTAAGTCATAGCATAATCTTAAATAGCCACCAACCAACGGCAACAGATGGCGGCAGTGGTAATACACTGATCTGACAAAACCTGACAAACATGTCTGTTGTAGTTTGCAGTGGGAATTGGCCTTCAGTGCACTTAAAGAGAGAATACGTTGTCATTTCTTAACACACTCTAGTACACATTTTAAAAAAAGTGCACTTTGTAATAATGTAAAATCAATCAATCAAAAATTACTCTCGCACACCTGTGGGTAATTGATAGGTGCATAGGAAAAACAACAACAACAACAAAAAAATATAAAAGAATAAAAAGCTTTCACAAGTGTGGATAGTGCATGGGATTTATTCTATTTTGTTTTCTAATAATGTAAAAATACAACAATACCTAATCAACTACAAAAGTTATTAAGTTAAGAGGAGTAAATGATTCTCTCTTTTACTTTTGTTGTTTGGTTAACATTATTAACACAGAAAACAGAAGGTATATGAGGCTGCTGTCACTTTCAGAACTAATGAACATATTCAGTTTATTGACATATCCAATTACTGTTTACATTCATTTATATGGATACTTGTCAAGATAAGCATTTTAACATAACTTTGTGTGTATTTGCTCAGAAAGAGTCAAAAGGGAATGCAATTTGGTACTCATTAACTGTGTGAGACGTGGCTTTCTGTGTGCGTCTTTCAGGTGTGTGTGCGTACAGATACAATCTATCACAGTGTGTGAGTACTGCATTGAGGTCTCATTTGCGGCGCCTTGCTTTGAATGGCTTAAAATCACTTGAATGTTTAACTGACGAGACTTAAAAACACATGAAAATTATGAACATTCTTGAGGAAGCCTATCATTCATATAGGTGATTATGGTTTTAGAGAGGCTGAAAAGACAGACAGGGGTGCTGAAACCCTGGCTTATCATAAATGCTTGTCAGTACATTCGGCACTACACTAAAACCATATTTCAAAGTAAATAGAACTAAACATTACATTCTTTCAATTACATCCAAAGATGTACTTAAATGGATCAAAAAATACTCTAAAGTTCAGCTAATTGCATTTATTGCAAATTTAAACTGTTAACATACAATTAAGTGTCCAAAAATTACATTCAGTTTGCACTTAAGTATATTCTTTTAAGTATGTTATTTCCGTAAGAAGCTGAAATGGTTTTAAACTTACATAGTTCACCTAAAAATAAAAATTCAAAATATTTTTTTATGTTCCGCAGAAGAGAAAAGTAAGACAGGTTCAAAACAACATGAGGGTGAATAAATGATGACAGAATTTTAATTTTTGGGTGAACTTCTGCTTTTAAATGATGCAAACTTCTCAGCTTCCTGCTGCCCTGTGAATACATACAATGATTGACAGGCATAAAACACCTTATGTCTTCAGATAGGCTAAACAAACAATCTCACATTATTGTTTTATACAAAGCCCCGGGGTTTCATATAGATGGCTGTTATATTTCAGGACACTTAATTCAGTGATATGTCTCAAAAAATAAGGATATTTTCTTTGAAACTGCTTACAGTACATTTAATGGAGACATGGATCATTCGTTAAAAAGCCACTTAACTGTTACAGGCTCATATGGAACACATCTGCAGCTGTATTTGAGATAGATGTGCATGACACCAGACCCATACTGTGATTTGAGTATAACGAGAGAGTTACTGCAGGGTGCAAATTCATTGCCTGTTTCCCCTGGAGCTACACACAGAAACTCAGTCCCACACTGCAGGCTTACACACAGCAGTGGCTTTGATGAGGCTCCAAGCGCACACAAAGCACACCAGCAAATGCACACTACCCCAGGTCACATTTGCATATGGGCATTGTCTGTGGAATACAAACAAAATTGTTATTCTCAAAATTTGTGCTCACTTCTCGTTTCATCGCAGTCTCCAACAAACTGCAATCATTAAAATGTATGCAAGTCCTAGTTTTAGTGCTTGTTTCTAAATTCACTTCTCCATTTCATCTATCTATCTCTGTCTGCCAGTCCATCTGTCCATCCGTCTAATTGTTTATCTGTCCATCCATCCATGTCCATCCAAACATCTAGCCAATCATATATCCATCCACCCCTCCATCTGTGCATCCATCATTAGGTAAGTACCAATAAACAAAATAAACTAATTCAAGTGCTACAACAGCAAATTAAAAATTCCCTAACTGTTTTAAAACAGTCAAACGCTGTTAAACTTCTCTGAGTAGAGCAGAGGTTTTCAAACTGGGGCTGCAAAGGAGTGTCAAAGAGAAAAACTAAAAATAAGCAAATAATAAAACATTCGATAAAATGAATAACAGTGAAATAAAATTAAATAAAATAATAAGTTTGATTAAAATAATACGCCTAACAGGACAGTAATATAGCGAGTAGAAGGAAATAAAAATAGAAATTAAATATTTTTCAAATGTGAACCTGGACCACAGATAAGGGTCAATTTTCTGAATAAATAAGCTTTCCATTGTATGGTTTGTTAGGATAGGATAATATTTGGCCGAGATACAACAATTTGAAAATCTGGAATCTGAAGGTGCCAAAAAAATAAATAAATAAAAAAAATAAAAAATCTAAATATTGAGAAATTCACCTTTAAAGCTGTCCAAATTAAGTTCTTAGCAATGCATATTACTAACCAAAAATAAAGTTGATATATTTACAGTAGGAAATTTACAAAATATCTTCATGAAACATGATCTTTACTTAATATCCTAATGATTTTTGCCATAAAAGAAAAATCAATAATTTTGACCCATACAATGTATAGTTGGCTATTGCTACAAATATACCTGTGCGACTTATGACTGGTTTTGTGGTCAAGGGTCACAAATATTATTTCACACATATTCATAAAATCATTTTATACATGAAAATATATAGCTGCCTTTTGAATTTTAGGATGGGATCCCCTAGCTTAAGGATGATCAGTAATATTTGGGGGTCTGTGGCATCCAAAAGATTGAAAACCCCTGGATTAGAGAACAAAACCTTTTGTATACCCAGGGCTTCTGCTCAGCCCTTTTGTATGAGCTTAAATCATAAAAGATAGGGACCCCTCAGCTTTAAAAAAACAGATCAGTTTGAGCTGGCTGGGAACACCAAAAAGGATTTGAAACAGTGTTACCAGACAAAATTGAGTGTGTGACTCACCAAACTGAATCAAAGGCTAACTACAGCACAGGAAAACTCACTTAAAACATCAATGAAGTACAGCGAATTATATCAATGAAAACATCTCTGAAGATTTTCTTCGCTTGCAACATTTTACCTGAAGATGAAAAGGGAGCCATGTATTTTTTCTTCCACAGGAATCTCTCAGCTTAAAAAACATTGCACACCTCTATCAAAGCACCAGGGGGCCTTTCCACTGCACAATCATTGATATGCAGAAAGTGTGTACATGTTTGAGTGAGAATGAAAGAACAGAAACATCAATTAGAAGTGCTTTTGAACAGTGCGCAGTAGGGACAAAGGGAAATGCACATTAGCATATCCTTTAATTGTTATGCATGCACTCTGGGTCTCCTTCAAGGAACCGAACAATGTGCTGCACTAAATATGCATACGTACAACATACTCATTTGTCTTTACGTGCAAGGGAACTGCAAAGAAAGAGAGACAGAAAAAGGCAGTGTTTATGGTACTAGTAGCATGTGTATTAATGAAAGCAACCCTATAATGCATTGTGACAAATTCAGTGAAAAAAGTGCCCAAGGTGGCTGAGAAACCAAGAGAAATTATTATTAAAAAAATGTAGAGTAGGTCTAGTTTACCCAATATTTATGTGTGCTACTTATTTTATGCTTCTTAAAGTATCACGCTGTTAGCATAGCAACATGACATATGCCACACATAACAAGCTCTTGTTGTTGAATTACTGTATAAGTGTCATAAATGACTGTTGTGTCCTCTAAAATTTCCTATTGTCTGTGAAATGGTGTAAGACAAATATTGTCCCATCAGTCCTTGCTTTAGACTCTCATCCACAGACACCTTGTTTTGGGTAAGGGAAGTGGCATTTTTACTGCTTGATAAACAAGCAGCGTAGCACCAAGATTTGTGTGCTTGCGTCGTCTAATTAGGACCTGAAATCAATAAATATGAAGTCTGCCCTTTAAATCAAAGAAAAGAAGCAGGAAGATGGCTAGTATGCTCATCTTGAAACAACAGGAAATTGTATATTTCAAAAGGTCAAATCCAATTGGAAGCTTGTAACATATATATGCACACATCAACCCGATCACTTTATTTAGCGTTCATGTAAACACTATGTTTCTAGTGTTCATTTCAGCAGGTAACTGCAGTGATTTGTATGAATAGGTATGTTTTTTTTTTTGTTTCATACAAATGTACAAAATGTGTTGATCTACTAATGAGGGTCCGTTTCAGTTTGACCTTGAAAGAATGTGTAGTGAAAGCAGAAAAAGGACAACGAGAGACTTGTGGCATTGTGACAATGAGGGATTTCACCAGTTATGAAAATGTTTGCAGAGAAGCTCAGATCCCCTCCCTCTCTACCACAGGCCCTTCTCATCTCTCACTCACCCTCAGTACCACTCGCTCTCCTTCTCTCTCCCTCGGCCCTCTCATCTTCAAATGCTACTCTTGAGGCATGGAGTTTGCCTTGTGAATATGAAACTGCTGAGATGTCAATATCTGAATTCACTTCAATTTACAGTCAGAGACAGAAGGGGAAAGAAAGAGAGAGAGAGCGAGAATGGAAAGGAAAAAGAAAAAGGGTGAGCAATGAAAGGGTATTAATAAAATACACCATTTTGACCTCTAAACAGAACTGCTATCATAAATACCCTTCTTTATCATATGTCGCTTTCTAAACCACAGAGACAAGCCACATGTGAATAAATGAGAGAAACACAAAACACAATTACTGTACGATAGAATGTCTCGCATTCCAGTTAAAAAAGTAGTTCCAGTTAAAGAAACATACTTCAATCAAGTACTGTATATTAATTGCAAACAAGTTCTACACAAGTTCTCTCCTTCTATGGTCAATTTTCATGTCAATAACTGGCAGAACAACAGTTCAAAGAGAATTTTGCTCACATTTGTCAACATGCTAGCTAGCAACCGGAATATTAACACATTTAACATTACTTGTTATGCAAGAGATGAACACTTGCAAGCAGTTGGGCATGCATTTGAGACTGTGTTTGTGTACCTGAATAGAATGTTGCTGGACTAAAACGCATATGTGCGATTTGACATGTTTCTGAAATATAGGCTTGGCAAACACTTTTTGTAGATTATGCAGACAAAGTGCTATACTTGCATTCTCTCTGTGAAGCACTATATAACAAATTATTTCTATTGATTAATACAAACAAATATGTGCAACTTGTTTTCTGAAGGCTGTGTGGAAAAAATATAAAAAAGAAATTGCAAATGTATATGCTATAGTACGTAAATCCTAAGAGGCCATAGATTATGATAATTTTTCTTTTTTGTTTTCTCGTGATCTCGACATAAAAGCTACAGAATTTCTACTAGAGTACTACACTACACTACAAAAAAAAAAAGAAAAGATATTGTGGCCATGAATTTGCTCCCATGCTTCAAGCTACACAAGCTTGATTTCTGTATATTGTCACCAATTCAGAATGCAACGGGCACTACTGCATTAGCATAAACTGTCTTCTCTGGTCAATTTTCATGTCAGTGAATTTATTTCCTTGTTTAGGTAAATTGTGGCCTTATTTAAAATAAAATCTGGGGGAAAAAAAATTCTGCATGCCATTTGCTGGGCTTTGTAATATCTCACAATTGTCATAACTATAACTTCGCATTTCACAGTTGTGACTTTATATCTCACAATGTGACTTTATATCTTACAACTCATACTTTGTTCATTGTAATTTTGACTTTATATCTCGTACTTACCTTGTATAAGTACATTACATAAATTATTTAAAATGTTTATGCAAATGGACACATGGGCGCACATATGGGTGGTGCTCACCACACCACGGTGATTCCCTGTACAATAAAACACGCAATTTTATATCAATCTATGCCACTGCATGGCTCTTTTCAGGCCAAATATCCAATATCAAGGACAATGGAAAACCTCCAGACCCAGACCTGTGTGATGATCATTAGTCAAACACACATTCACACAAATGCAAAGCATGTTTCTAGTTGGGCTGAATCCAAAAGGTGAAACAATGCAACAGAGACACACAATAGGGCTCTGATAGAATGAGGTTAGTGAACTGAATCAATGAAACACAGTAAAGCATTATGACACAACAGCAGGTGCTCAGAAAACAGTTTCCTGATGTACTGGAATGGAACCATAGAGACGCAGGGAGGTGATGTTCCCCAGATGCCAGTGCAACTGGGATTCAGTGAGACAGAATGGGCAATTGAGATTACTGGAATGTGCAAAGAATTTCTGGTCTCATGCTGACCGAAAAAAAAAAGAAAGATGAAAAATCAGAACAATAACTTTTACACTGCTCTTTCACTACTGGCTTTCATGCCAGTAAAACCTCACCTAGAATTAACCTGAACTGAAGAAAAGGGAGGCAAAGAGAGGGAGCATTGCATCAGAAATATCAGACAAACAAATAATGTACATTTACATTTTCACTTCTCAATGCAGCTGTCAGTGGTTATGAGGCCAGATTAATAGTCAAACACAAATCAAGTACACCCTCAATTCCTCCAGGAATAGAAATATTTATATGGTCTACACTAACAAGGCTTAGCCTAACTATAGCAATGCTTCTTGGGATACCTGTCAGGATGTCATCAGTCACAGAACAGGTGTTCCTGAATTTTCTTTCTGAAATGCCACGAGTGAGGATAAGTAGAGCTAACAAAACTGTTGATCTTGGCTAACATCATTCATGTTGAGGTAAATGTTAACATAGTGGAACAGAAGCAGGATAATATTCATTTAATGTGTGGGGAACGCTCCTCTGTGCCTGACAAAATTAAATACAGCAGCCTCACTCCTAACACAGACTGATGGCTTAAACTCATTTGGAGTAGTCTGAGGGTAAAAGCTGCCAAATAAAACTTGCTCACTAAATTAGCCATTTCTTGGCTTTAGCCCATTTCCCCCCAAAAATCAAGTGTAGCGTTAGTTCTGGCAGGTCACGTTAGTCAAGCTCGCATCAGCTGATTCTCAGCTGATCCACATCTACCTATAGGAATATGACACCTATCTAAGCATTCGTATATAAGGTCCGTCAGTATTATCAGCAGTTTTCGCATTGCTCAATAGCTAATTACCCTCCTCCATCCCCAACTCCTCCTCTGTCAGTCAGGATTCAGCCTTCTGATTATCTTTTGAATCAGACTAATTCTAAATGTGTACATAAATTACTGAACTTTAACAATATCTGCAATACTTTTGTTGGTTCTGTTCTGTTTACCCTGGGGGGTTATCACTCCTCTCCTCCATGCTGCGTGGATGTGCAGGGAGTTCTTGCCCAGACCAGAACCATACCGCCAATCCAAACTGTAGCTAATTGTCAATCATCTTTGACAATAGTGGTCCTGACAGAAATTAGCATTCTTGTGTGAACTTTTTTTTTTTTTTTTTTAAAGAAATTAGTCATTCTATTCAGCAAGTATAGACTAAAATTATAAAAATGTGACATTAAAGACATTAAAAAAAAATCTATTCCAAATAAATGAGGTTATTTTGAACTTTCTATTCATTAAAGAATCCTAAAAAATGTTTTCCACACTGTTTCTATGGTTTCTACAAAAATACTGAGAAACTATTTTCAACATTGATAATAAAAATAAAAGTTACTTGAAACTTCAGCTTTGACATCACAGCAATAAATTAGATTTTAAAATATATATTATAAAACCTTTTTATAAAAAGGTGTTATTTTAAATTGTAATACTTTTTCATAATATCAGTGACTACGTTTACATGTGCACGAATAATGCGATTATTTCCAATAATCAGAGTAAGGACTTAATCGCATTTTGATGTTTACATGTCAAGAGCAAAGCTCTTACTCCCTTTTACATGCAATTTCCATTATTCTTATATCTTTCTTATTATCTTACTCGCTAAGAATTGTAGTTAATTTTTTTTACTGCCATTATTCACATACCCCACTGGACAGCACAAATGATGGACTCAGAAAAAGCAGGTGTTACTGGCCGCTGTTTTTATTTATTTACTTCTAATGCATAATGATTTTGTATGGCTGTATTCCACGCTTTTTCGGCGCCATAGAAATGTGATGGAATTTATTTGCCTATACGCTGCCGTCGCGTTCTTCTCGCCGTTTCTGGATGAGGGCAAGGAACAGAGACTGCTGGCAGCTAGTTGTGTTTTCCCCAGAATGCGATGCTTTCTTCCCCGCCATCCTTTCTTATTCTGCATTCATGTGCTATCGAATTATCGTAAACGAAGCTTCCTAGTCAGAAATTGGACATGAACGGCCTTAGAGAGGCCTTATATGGCCAATTTCCGACTAGGAGACTCGTATTTACGATAATTCCGATAGCACGTGAATGCAGCATAATCTCCGTATTATTACAGGTGCGTGTCACGTTATTCATGTATGTCACGTTATTCATGTATGTCACAAGCGCATTCGCACTTTGGTCACAGCAGCAATACTGCGATTAAGGTGTTTACATGCCTGTATATTTCGATTAAAATCGGCCACTAGGTATGCCACCTATGTTAATACGATTATGCTTGCTGCCATTATGAGTCTAATCGCATTATTTAAATCGAAGTATTGCGTTTACATGAGGTAAAGATTAATCGCAATATTGTCAAAATCTCATTATAATCGCATTAAGAGGGTCCATGTAAACACACTCAATGTTTTTACTGTATTTTTGATCAAATAAATGCAGCCTTGGTGAGCACAAAAGACTTCTTTTAAATACATTTTAAACAGTTCTTTTAAACAAACAAACAAACAAAACCAAAAAAAAAAAGCTTACCACCCCCAAGTTTTTAAATAGTATACTTCTTCCCAGTCCCAAAAGCTGATTTGAAACTAAATAAAAAAAACTAAATGTGAACAGTGAACAGTGCCAAACCTGACACAATGTTGTTTTAGAAAATGACCATTACTGAAAGATAGGGAAGCAAAAACTAAATTAGGCCTGAAAAACTCATCGCTAATAAATTGGTGTTGCTGTGCATTTTATAAAGGTTAGCCAGTTATAAAAGGGCATTTATATAAAAGACTTCAAGGTAAAAAAGCCAAAATGGCTAAATTAAATGGCTAAACTAAATTACTGTGTAAAAAATGTTCTTGGTGCCAGAAACATAACATTATAAGTGGACCGCCAAGGGGGAAAATGAAAATGATAAAAAAAAGTTTCTCAAAGTCGAAGGGGATTCTCATATGCCAGCAAGCTTTTAGGTATAGAATTCACTCAGCTGCAATGGCTGACCCACAACTAAAAATACCCTTGCTGAAAACGAACAAAAGGAAAAGAGAGGGACCCATTCGCTTTAACCCTCCTGGCTATTTCCTCCCATCCTTTTAACTGAGACGAGAGAAAAGAGACTAAACAGGCAATATAAGCTCTTGGTGACACTCCAATATACAGGCTGCTTCAAAACCCAGCGCTATAACCCAGCATCTATGACAGCACCACAATCACAGAGATATACACATGCACAATTAAAAAGCCAAAACTAATCAGGCAGATGGAGTACCAGTGCCTTAGATCTTCAAATAAAACAATTGCTGGGAGTGTGTCCAATCTAGATCAGAGAAGGTCATTAGATCATAGTAGCGCCTGCTAAAACCGTGCCCTTGGGAAAAGGACTCATCCATGCATTAGCGCCGAATATAGTCAGCAGAGAGGATCATATCTAATGTGTGTTCTGTTGATTATATAACCATATCTGCTGGATGACTGTAGACATGATTATTGGCAGCAGAATAACAAATTTCTGGATTATATGCACCAAAACGTCACATTTATGCATTTGGCAGATGCTTCTATCCAAAGAAACTTAGCATTCAAGATATACATATATTTGAGCTACAGGAACTAAAAATAAAGGTTTCAAAAATAAATTAAAATAATCTGAAGAGCCTTCTTCCACAATAAAGAACCTTTTCTGCAACGGTAAGGTTGGATGGATGTTAAAGGTTCTTCAGGGAACTTCAGATGCCAGCAAATACCCTAGTTTTATGAGTGTACAGGAAGTGTGTTCACAAGTGCCAGCAAGGTGATGGAAGAAAAAAACAATTAATAAAGATGAATGAGTCATTATCAGGAATTTCTTGTGTCTTTTAATAGCACAAAGGAGACACCTCATCGGTTAATATGGCAGATATACACTAATGTATCCATTACCTCAAACCATTAACATACAACAAAGGCATTAACACAAATGTGCCATTAATGCTAATGATAATGAAGGAAATGCCATTGTTAGTGTTTCATGAGAGAATTTACTTGAGATGTCTTGTCTTATATGGTATCTAAGAGAGGAACACACACAGAAGCACTTTACCTCATTAACATCAATCAAACACAAACACAGAGATGATATATGTGCCACATGCTCACAATAATACATTAGCATATAGCTGGTGCTAAAATGTGCACTGACAAATGACAAATAGCCATAAAGCTTACATTTGCAGCCTGCCAATACAATATGACAAACACACATGATTTTCAAGACCCATTCAAACTGTGAAGATGACCAAGTAAAAATATTAGTTTAATGCAACAATATATTGATTGCTAGGTTTTTGTAATAATAAATGATATATGTACTACCATTGAAAACTTTGGGGTCAGCAAGATTTTTTTAATGCTTTTGAAAGAAGTCTCTTATACTCATCACATCTGCATTTATTTGATCAAAAATACAGTAATACAATGAAATATTATTACTTAAATTCTAAATAATAACATAAGTTATTACTTAATATTAACAAACTAACTTTTTCCTGTTTAAATGCATTTTAAAATGTAATTTATTCATGTGATGGCAAGGTTGAATTGCAGCCATTACTCCAATCTTCAGTGTCACATGATCCTTCAGAAATCATTCTAATATGCTGATTTGGTGCTCAAGAATCATTTCTTATTATTATCAATGTTAAAAAAATGTGCTGCTTAATGTATTTGGTATTTGTGGATACAGATTTTTTTCAGGATTCTTGGGAGAGTTTTTCAGGAGTCTTGTGACTGAGTTTGTGACTACTTCCAGGAAGTATCATATTCTCAACTATATGGTACTTCCTGGAAGCAGTCATAAACTCAGTCACACTTGCACTCATGTTAGCAGTGTGTGTGAGGTAAAAGCCTTCAGGAGAGGGGCAAGTAAGGATAGGTATAATTCAATTTTGACTGAACACATCTTTCCAGGCGGCTTCCTCTCTGTCAGCTCAGATTACAGAACATTTAAAAGCTGCTCTGCTCTCTTCAATTACTGTCATCCTCATCCATAAGATGCTTTATGACTGCCCCGTGTCCCTGTGTGTGTATGAATGGACACTAAAAGCATCTGAAAATCTCTATTGCAGTAAAAATGTTCTGGTATTGTTTTGAAGATTAATTATTCCGATTATTATATATTAAACTAGATGTTATATTCTGAATACAGGTGCATCTCAATAAATTAGAATGTCGTGAAAAAGTTCATTTTTTCTTGTAAGTTATTTCAAAAAGTGAAACTTGCATATATTTTAGATTCATTACATGTAAAGTAAAACATTTCAAAAGTTTTTTTGTTTTAATTTTGATGATTAGAGCTTACAGCTCATGAAAGTCAAAAATAAGTATCTCAAAATATTAGAATATTTACATTTGAGTTTCAATTAATGACCATCCCTACAGTATAAATTCTGGGTATCTCTTGTTCTTTGAAACCACAATAATGGGGAAGACTGCTGACTTGGCAATGGTCCAGAAGACAATCATTGACACCCTCCATAAAGAAGATAAGTCACAGAAGGTCATTACGGAAAGGGGTGGCTGTTCACAGAGTGCTGTATCAAAGCATATTAAATGAAAAGTTGATTGGAAGGAGGAAGTTGGGTAGGAAAAGGTGCACAAGCAACAGGGATGACCGCAAGCTTGAGAATACTGTCAAGCAAAGCCGATTCAAACACTTTTGAGAGCTTCACAAGGAGTGGACTGAAGCTGGAGTCAGTGCATCAAGAGTCACCATGCTCAGACATCTTCAGGAAAAGGGCTACCAAGCCACTTCTGAAACAGAAACAACGTCAGAAGCATCTTACCTGGGCTAAGGAGAAAAAGAACTGGACTGTTGCTCAGTGGTCCAAAGTCCTCTTTTCAGATTAAAGTAAATTTTGCATTTCATTTGGAAATCAAGGTCCCAGAGTCTGGAGAAAGAGTGGAGAAGCATAGAATCTATGTTACTTGAAGTCCAGTGTGAAGTTTCCACAGTCAGTGATGATTTGGGCTGCCATGTCATCTGCTGGTGTTGGTCCACTGTGTTTTCTGAAGTCCACAGTCAACGCAGCCATCTACCAGGAAATTTTAGAGCACTTCATGCTTCCTTCTGCTGACAAGCTTTATGGAGATGCTGATTTCATTTTCCAGCAGGACTTGGCACCTGCCCACACTGCCAAAGGTACCAAAAGCTGGTTCAATGACCATGGTGTTACTGTGCTTGATTGGCCAGCAAACTCGCCTGACCTGAACCCCATAGAGAATCTATAGGGTATTGTCAAGAGGAAGATGAGAGACACCAGACCCAACAATGCAGATGACCTGAAGGCCACTATCAAAGCAACCTGGGCTTCCATTACACCTGAGCAGTGCCACAGGCTGATTGCCTCCATGCCACGCCGTATTGATGCAGTAATTAAAGCAAAAGGAGCCCCTACCAAGTATTGAGTACATATACAGTAAATGAACATACTTTCCAGAAGGCCAACAATTCACTAAAAATCTTTTTTTATTGGTCTTATGAAGTATTCTAATTTGTTGAGATTTGAATTGGTGGGTTTTTGTTTTTGTTGAGATTTGAATTTGAGAATTGGTGGGTTTTTGTTAAATGTGAGCCTAAATCACCACAATTAAAAGAACCAAAGACTTAAACTACTTCAGTCTGTGTGCATTGAATTTATTTAATACACGAGTTTCACAATTTGAGTTGAATTACTGAAATAAATGAACTTTTCCACGACATTCTAATTTATTGAGATTCACCTGTATAATGTGAGTGAGTGGTGCCACTACAATGCTAATGCATTCTAGATTTGTACTGGGCCAAGTCACAGGAACCCACCATCAAGAATCTGTGATATTAATGTCTATAGATACGGTCCTGTTTCAGCCCATTAATCAACCAGCAAGCAAAATTGTTAATAGTGGGGAACAAGTTACACACTAAAATTAATTCCCTAAACCTAAATATAAAAAGACTGTTCCATTCAAAAAAGTTATATTTTTTTTCAAAGAATATAATACTTTTATTCCACAAGGTTGGATTCCATTCACAAAATGTGAAAGTAAAGACATTTATCTCAAACAAATGCTGTTGAACAAGTATTCTGAACTTATTATATTATATTATATTATATATAATTATATTATTATATTCCTCAAAGAATAATGAAAAAATGTAGTACTGTAAACAATTCCATTTTTCAATGTACAAAAGCTGCTAGAAATGTGGCACACACATACACACACAGAATTTTCAAAGGTTAAATATAATATTGAATTGAAATGCAAAATCTGGAGGTTTAAGTTCACAGATGGATGCAGGTTATGCTGAGAGAGACTTTTCATTACATTAAGTTTTCTAGATGTTTCTTATTCGGCTCTGGCTTTACACAGCTTTCTTGTATCTTTCTTATACACCCACCCACAGATTGGATGATTGGAGCAGACCTCAACCTATTATGCTTGTCAGGCCCCATCTGCACATGCACACAACATTATTTCACCATCTGTGTGTTGCGCCATCCAAACGCTCACGTCTGTGTTGCTGTCTGGAGCTTACAAGATGCAGTGATACTTAATGACAGTGCAAAGAGAAAAATCTCACTTCAACTTTATAATGGCATAAACATAAACATGTACAAACATGAAAATACACATTTTTATGTTTAAAAGGGAACATACACTGTTGTGATGTCTTACTGAACGTGTTAAGTGTAAGTGTGAGTGGAGATGTGTGACTGTAACATCTGAGTCAGCATCTCTCTCTTTCATATACACACACACGCACATGATACACCTACCTAAAAGAATGTTCAGGGTTAATGAAATATTGACATTATCTGTAACATATTACCACAGAAAATAATTTCACACCGTACATACCGTATGTAACAAAAAAAAATGATTTTTTTAAAATGACAGAATCTAAGCACTTCAGCAAAAACACCTCTACATTATTTTATAATATCTATAATATTTTGCCCTATAGACATCCAGTGTAGCTGTATAAAGGTAAATATACATTTTTGCATATTTTTTAAAAAAAGAAAGGGACAATAATATTTGTGGAAATGTCACATATCACTGACACTGCTGATAGAAATTAACCCGTCTTGAACCCAGAATATTCCTTTAATTACAAACCCAATATAAATGCCATTATATGCTCTTTACAAAAGCAATTAAAATGCTTTCCTTATTATGCATAGATGATCATCACAGCAAAAGAAAAAAAAAACAGCTTAGATGGTGATTCTCAGCTCTCTCAAAAGACCATCTGACTACATAACCGCATTAATTTCAAGTAACGCATAACTGAATTCCTTGTTGCCGTAATCAGTTTTGTGAGTGGAAAGCGTCCTTGTACGTCTCTTGAAATATTGCTAAGCAAAAGACATAGAAAATCATTATTTGCCGTTACCATGAAATGCATGTAGAAAGCTGGTAATATGAAATCTGTGAGTCAGATTTTTCATACAGCAAACATTTCATGGAAAGAACATGAAAGGAAACTCGCTGAGAATTAATCCTGGTGGAGAATCCATGCCTCGGGCACGGAATGAGTGTACGTGAGAGAAAAAAAAGATATGAAGAGAGAGGGAGACAGCAAATAAGACAGTGAGAGACAGTATGAGCGAAAAACAGCAAAGGATGATGGGATGTATTTTCTTGATTGATTCATATTGTGCTGCACACCACTGATTCACACTGCTGTACATTTTAAAGGGACAGTTACCCAAATTAATAGTAATTCTTATTATTCTTTACTCACACTTGTATTGTTACAGCTCCATTGAAACAGAGAAACACACAGAAAGAATCACAGTTCAGGTTTGGAATGGCATGAGGGTAAGTAAATAATGAATTATTATTTTTTTCAACCTACATGCATTTAGACCACATGACCCACTAAAACTATAAATAATCAACATATGCTGTAGAAATTCTCACCATCTCTCTTGCTAGTCCTTCCTGCTCTCTCCTATATTTCCAGTTTTGCTTTGTGAAAAACTCTAACACACAGTCACACACACCATCAAATCTCCAATGGGCTGGGTACATATTCAGCAGTCGTAAAAGCCAGCATTTAGTAAATTAAACAGGGCTGAAAAAGGGTTATCACTGCCCAAGCATGAATAAATATCTGGGTAAGATGTTAACCAGGCTGTAGGCAAATATGCCACTGAAAGTGACAAAAACGCACCACATATTTAAAATACTGATGCAAAAAATGCTAGTAATAATAATAATATTAATAATAATAATAATGTTGAAAAGTAAAAATAATGCTTGCTTAGTTTGAAAAACAAAACTGTTAACCTGTTAATAATCAGTTCCACTTTATTTTCTGTCATGGACCAGTATTGCCATAAAAATACACAAATAGCTCTCATTCACTCTGGAACACCCTCTTGCTTCATATTTGCATACACTCACTATAGTGCCAATTTCAACATTTCTAAACATTTCTGAAGGTTAGATTTAATTTAGTTTAAATTTTGTTTTATTTGCATAGAGCTTTTCACAGTACAGGTTATTCAATTCAGGGGAACTCCTCAAGATGTTCAAGTTGACGAGGAAGAAGGTTTAGCAACCTATTTTATTTTATTTCTTAAGTACCCCAACAGTTCCATCAATAATGCTCAAGCACCTATTCATAAACACAAAACCAGAAAATTGTGCCTAAAACCTATTATATTTAAACCATTTAACATTATATTTTAAAAGTCACTTATAAATAATCAAGCAATACTGTGTGTCTAAAACAAAATAACGCTATAAACCCCCCCTCCCTTATTTCCATGTGCCCCTTGCAATCTGCTTGAACGATGTGTGTGTTGCCATGTATACCAGCAGGTGTGGTGTCTCCCTTGTCCAGATGTAATTGCATAACACTGTGCATTTTGCAACGTCCATTTACCGGGAAGTACAGACATGGCCCCTCTATCCTTATGTATATGTATTTACACACATGTACATGTATGCCAGAGGACACTTACCTGCTCTTTTGGCAGGCGGCGCAGATATAGCCCCTCTCGCTCTGGCTGTAGGTGCGGCAGGATTTGCAGACGTTGTAGTGGCAGTCCAGACACGGGCGCTTGGGGTTGAGCAGGAAGGTAAAGGGAGAGCAGCAGCGGATGCAGCAGTGCTCGTTGAACTTGTGCTGCTTGGACAGAAGCAAACAGCGACTACCCTCCTCCTCCAGCTCCTGCTTCATTTCACTACAGAGAGAGATGGGGGGATTGGAGGGGAGGGGTTGGAGGAGAGCGAATGAGAGAAGGAGTGGGAGGGGTTAAAGGGAGAGGAGGGGGGTGTGAACAAGGGGATGAAGAGAGAGAGAGAGAGGGAAGGAGAAAGGTGAGCAAGTGCATCTGAAGGAG
The DNA here is from genome assembly GCA_021397915.2 of Tor tambroides. Classification (NCBI taxonomy): domain Eukaryota; kingdom Metazoa; phylum Chordata; class Actinopteri; order Cypriniformes; family Cyprinidae; genus Tor; species Tor tambroides. Next base: position 28,071 of record JAFVLL020010348.1, read on the forward strand.
AGGTTGAAGGCGCACAGTCATGCAGAATAATTGGAGATTCTGTGAGGAATGAAAAATTAAAGGAAGAATAATTCTGCAGCAGTGTGGGGCATACGGATACAGTCTATTTCATTTCTCTTTGTCAGTCTCTGTTTATACACACACACAAACAGACACGAATATGTGGATAAAGTCACAACAAAGCTGGACTGGGACTGAAAAACGGAATCCTCTGTATTGCTGTCCTCTGAAATCTAGTGAGTTGTATTGATGGTCACATTTAAAACACTGCTTAATGAAGCTTCAAAACATTTATAAGTCTTTCGTTTTAAATCATTGGTTCGGATTTTGTATCAAACTCACAAACTCATATGATTTCAGTAACCAAGGCTTTATTACGTCATACTGTTTTGAGCTTTGGGGTGCTTCTCAAATGGAAGGCTGTATTCTAGTGAGGATGCATCGTTCCTAGTCCAGTCCTTCTGATGCTTCAAGGCTAGAGCCCTGCACATGGTAACAGCACAAAAATACTATAATTATACTAAATTATAATTTGAAGAATACATTAAATTGAAAATGTATCTTTCTTTTGTGGCCTATTTCTATTACAGCATGACTTTCTGTTAATGTAGTACAGGTAGTGACAACCGTCCGTGGGCTCCCCATGGTTTACATTATGCACAGTTTAGCATTATGTGATTAATTTACAGCAAAAAATAAATAAAATAAATAAATAAATAATTCTAATGATTCAGCACTAGATGGCGATGATCAGGTGAACCCATAGTGGAGGTGTGTCCAAACTAATTTCTGGAGGGTCACTGTCCTGCAGAGTTTTGCTCCAACTTGCCTATGCACACCTGTCTGGAAATATCTCGTATGCCCAGTAAGACCTTGATTAGCTGGTTCAGGTGTGTTAAATTGGGGTTGGAACTGAACTCTGCCAGACAGTGGCCCTGTTTTACAATGTACAATTGTACAAAATGCTGCAGTCCGTAACTTTTTTGTTCAAAATTTATATAATAATCGAGTACACTATGAATTCTTTTTCCAAACCATGTTTTTGTCTTTTCCAGAATCACTACGGTACACCTATAATAAGTGTTTATATTCTGACTATTTTAGACTGGTTTGGGTAGGTACCGCTGTGGAGTAGCCCAGTACCTGTGTGATTCGTCATAGACATAAACAGAGAGAAGTAGCTCCGGCTACAATGTTCTTCCGCAAGACGCATGCAGTTCTATTTATTAACCGCTAGAGCGCCAAAAGTTATGGACTGCAGCTTTAATAAATTTTTCTACTTAAGTGTGTATAATACAAAAAGAAGAATATTACTTAATTACTTTTACCTAAAGTTTGCCAAGCTTTGCCCACACAAAACAAAACACAAATTATATAGCACTTCCATATTTAATTATATAGAATTATTTATAATTACATTTAATAGATTATACTTTTATGAAAATATTTGCAATTAGTCACTTTATTTCTATAGATATACAGATTGTGTCAAAGTATCTTCACAGTGATAAACAGAATAACAACAGATTCAGTTATGAAAACACAACTACGGAGACAACTCAGATTCTGCTGTAAAGCAGCTCTAAAAAGATAATAGTTTCATTATTCAACTCAATCAGTTCAGTGTTTGTTCAGTTCTGATCAATAACAATGTGAAGTTCATCAGTTCCATCAATTTGATTAAATGGGGAATTGAGCTATAAGCAGTTCTAAAAAAGACATCAATGTCGTTCTTTATTCAGCTCGAGGCAGGTGAATGTTGATTCAATTCAGTTCAATAACAGTGTCAATGTTGCAAGATGCGATTCAGCTGTAAAGCAGCTCTAAAGAAGACGATAATGCCATCATCCAGCTTAATTCAGTTCAAGTTGTGTTCTGATCCGATGGTGTCATATCGATAAATTTCTGAAAGTTAAGTGTCCTTCAGATCACAAATAACCAAGCCAAAAGGCAATAGTGGCAAGAAACCCAAACTCCATCAGGTGACAGAAATGGTACAAAAAAAAAAAAAAAAAAAAACCTTACTAGGCTCAGTCAGGGGACAAGTTCTCTTCTGGCCTAAGCAAGCGAAAACAGTATGATATTGATAATATGATACCGAGGTACATCGCACCAGCATTAAGTGGGAAGGAGTTGTAGTCTGTTATAGGAGTTAGTCTACTTATGGTACTGTACTCTGCCAGTAATATAAGACTGGCTTATCGGTGGTCTTATGCATGATGATCATCCTTTTTGATGAAATTGAACAACAACACTAGGAAGACTGTTCCAGTGTTTGAATGCTAAATAGGAAAAGAATCTACCAGCCACAGTCAACGTTGTTATTTTAGCAATTATCAACTGTCCAAAATTTTGAGAATTCAAGGGACATGTAGGTCTGTTATGTGATATGAACTTGCGCAATGAGGAGCTAAACTGAGGAGCTAAACCATTCAGGGCTTCTTAAATAATCAGCAAATATTTAAAATTTTTATGATGTTTAATAGGCAGCTAATGTAACGCTGACAGAACCAAGCTAATGTGGTGGTTCTAGTGACTAGCTGCTCCATTTTTTTTTACTAAGCTTGCAGGGCAGCCACCCAGTAATGCATTACAATCTAGCCTTGAGGTCATAAATTCATGAATTAACTTTTCTACAACTGACACTGAGAGTATAATGTATGTCATAATTTAGAGACCGATGGTAAAGGGGTGGTTGATTGCGATTTCACTTTTTTTAATGTTAGTTAGTGTGTAATGTTGCTGTTCAAACAATATCTGCAAAGTTATGACGCTGAAAGATCAATGCAAAAGGAGATATCATCTTTTAAAATTCTGGCAGTTTAATGCCTACAAAAATGACTGGTAAGGGACTACAACGAGTTACTTCCGGGGTCCGATATGTCACGGACCCAAATAAACCCCACCCCCGGGAACACGTAACGAAGGAGAAGAGGAAAAGGAAACTAGGGGTGCACGTAAAAATCTATTCCTATATGAATCACGATTCTGTCTTCTAACAATTCTAATGGATTCACAAGTTTCAAAATCGTATGTTTAAAGCAGCGGTTCTTAATTGTGTTACCAGTGCCGCGTTAAGCCTTTGCGGGGCTCTGGGCTAACGCAGCTTTGCTCCTCCCCTTCCGTTACACGCCAATCAAAATCAAAAATGCGATCAAACACTGTATAAAGACGCGCACGATATACTCATGAAATAAAAACAAACACAATGCGCACGTCATAATCCCATAAGAGGCAAAAAAAAAAAAAAAATGATGTACATAAATTAAACAATATTATTGAGTAATAATCTTACAAATCAGCAACAGCCCATCAAATAAAATTAGCCTAAATATCTCTCACCATTAAAAGGGTTTCTTCCTGCTCTTCTTATAATGCGCAAAAAATTATAGACATTTTAAAAATGTATAATTTTGTTTCTCTATTTAACAACATTAACTTACAATAGTGAAAGACATCTTCCCTCATGTATTTGCATTTATTAAGCACCGACAAACACAACAGCAGATGACCATAGTGATGTACAACTAAAATAAAAACCAGTAAAAGACTAACATCAGTAAACTCAAAAGATAATTTAACAGCCTACAAATTTTAAGTTTAAAAAGCCAAGGTAAGAAAATAAGATTTCAATTTAGTTTTAAACTCATAGACAGAATTTGAAGCTTTCACAGACAAAGGAAGGTTATTCCATAACCTCGGTCCAACTATTGCAAATAGTAAAAGGTAGATAGTATGTTTTATAGCTGGATGTTGTGCTTACGAACAATAATCACGTCTTTGCATTTGACCAAACTAATTCGCAGAAATCAAAACTCTAGCCCCGCTCGCTGCGAAGCGGGAGCAATAGGTGGCAGAGGATTCTGCTTGGTCTTAAAGCCTTCCTTGTGTGGCTACGTTCGCAATTCAAACGCTCTGGAAAAAGAATAACTCATTTGTTATTTGTATTTGTATTGAACAGTGGTCACACGTTGTATGCCTGCAAATACGGGACAAACTGATGCCTTTAATACGGGACGATTCCGTATTATACGGAATGGTTGGCAACCCTATATAAAATTCAAAAGAAAATTGACTCGGGGGCCCCCTAGTGTTCGGGGCCCTGGGCTGGAACCCATGTTGCCCATTAGGATAACGCGGCCCTGACTGTTTATTCGGGTCGCCCTGCTCTGCAACTCTCTCTCATTCAGATCGTCAGATCAGCTCCAACAAACTGTTCCAATTATATACTTATTTTCACACAGCAATGAGAAGCGTTATACATGGACGCGTGTGCGGTTGCCGTGCTGTATTAAGGCTTTGATTAGGATAAAATCTTATATTAAAATCTAACAGAAGCAGTAGCACTTACAAATAACAGCGTATCTAAAAGTATGAACCAACAACAAACAAACAAACAAACAAAAAAACATACCATTAAAAGCCGTGCTTGCACAGGTTCTGCGCGATCCTCTTCACTAATATCCTCTGCATCTCATTCGGGCTAAAATTGATAAGCAATATAGATGACACCATTGTTTACAATACAACCGGAGCACATGCTGCTGAGCTGAGGGGCGGGACGTTCAGACACACACTAGAGGCGGTTTAGCGAATCACAACACACTGGACCAGCTAACCAATCAGAGCCCATCACGTATTTCTGAAGGACGGGCTTCATAAAACCAGGGAATAATCAGAGAAGGGACAGAGAGGTGTGGAATAAAGGTAAATTATGTGAAAAATAATGCGTTTTTTAAAAATCTGAGCATGAACACATGTTTGACTGCACCCCATAAACACAATCAAGCCTAGAAAAAAAACAACCACCCCTTTAAGACTGAAAAACACAGTTATACAAATGCTAGAAATGTGACCTTCAGATGACAGATCGCTGTCATAGCACACCCAGGTTCTCGACTGATGACTTGACAGTGTTAAGCAGTATTCTGTTTTTTTTGTTTTGTTTTTTTGTTTGTGGAGGTTTTTGGTCCAACCTCTTAAGACCCGGGAAAAAAGTTTTAGTAAAAAAAAGTTTTTTCCATGTCTTTACATTGTTTAGAGCATTAAAAATAATGTAAAAAAATAAAAAATGATATTTCATAAGTTATGCTATGTCCTCGGTAGAGGACATCGGGACTCTGATGTGTGACTCTGAAAGACATGAATGAACATACAGGGGCAAAAAAATAGATTTTTTAAAATCAATACATTTTTAGTTTTCAAGATTTTTTTTTTTTCCAAACTTTGTATAAAGATGATTCTCAACTATGTTATAACAGAATGATTCGATATACCATTTTTCTTTCTGCAAAATGTGTGTAAAATGGCCATAAACAGGTTTTCTCATTATATACAATGTATCTATAAACTAAATCTAATTTGCATATTAATTTGTTTTTGGGGCAACATGCAATGAAAAAAGAAATGTAATAATGGGAGTAATAATTGACAAGATTTTCATTATAATATATAATATTTCATAGAATATTGAAATATAATTTATTTTCCTATTCATTTGTTATGTCTCCCAAAATGCGTAATAAACATGCTTTTAGTCCCAGTGTCCTCATATGAGGACATGTATGAAATCTATGTCCTGTTTCGTAACAGAAAGTCATATTTTGATTTGAAACCCCATAACATTTTCCTGAGATGTTGATTTATGACACACAATTTAAAAATTAGACAGATTTAAATGACAATTACAAAACATTATCATATTTCCATAAGAGTGTCACTCTTCATAATTTCAGACATTTTTGAAGACCAAGGAGAGGGAGTGGTCATGGTGAAACATCCAATCATTTGGTATCTCTGAAAAGCTCTTGAATGTGCTCTGTACAGGACATCCAGACAGCATGTATAGTCTCAGAGAAATTCACTAAACTATAATGTCCTCATATGAGGCCGCAGGGTCTTAAGAGCTTAAAATCTTTGTTTTTTTCTTGAATTTATTAAGAAGTTACTAGTCATCCGAATTTTGAGAAGCAATGGTCCTAGTACTGAGCCTTGTGGTGTTCCATAAAATTACAGCAACATAGCTCAAGTTTATATAGACAAACAATTAAAAGGCAGTGCAATGGAAGACAAAATATGGTCTGACTAAAACCAGGTAGGAGGCTGCATAAATAAGGTGCCTATGGAAGAGCCTTTGCGTAGGGTGTGCATCTGTGATCTCGTTGAAATGCTGGCTCCATAGGCAGCTCACAGGTCAGCCAGCCCACAGGGAAAAGTTCCGATGCCCTGACTCACATGCTATACATTCAGCTAGGCAGAGTGGCAAATGAGCAATATATTTAGTCTGCTCAATGCTACACGCATGAGTCTGTGTATTAGCTAAGTAAGTGTAAGAAAATCAGGAAGAACAAACGATCATTCCATTAAATTCTTCCACTCTGCCTGCCCTGCAACTCTGAAGCTTTGCTTTCATTTTAACATATTCATATTTTAAATACAGATGCACTGCTTTTGACCAGGACGCCTACAAGCAAGCTGTTACATTCCAGAGCAACATACCAGACCAGTACCAAGCTTTTTGTTTCAGAGGAGGGGTTAGAAAGAGTATTTACCACAATGGGGTCTAATTTATCCTAATTAATTGTGGAAAGCTTATGAAGCAGACACTGTTAAGCCATGAGGATGAAAAGAGATTTGAGGGTTTAGGAAACACATGGATGCATTTGAATACACACATGTAATGTGCTAATATTACTTCAAAATCATAAATTGATGGTTTTGGTTGCTAAGCAAGTTAATGGAAATGGTTTACTTTAATGCACTGAGATAATTCCTAAACTTGGTCTAATTGGATGTTCATGCTATATTGGATATACCCTGTGTTGACATTTAGATTACCTTTGCCATGATCTAATGTGCACATATTCTTTAAAAACACAAAAAATGTAATAAACACTGTAATGTTTAGAAAATATCAAAATAAATTATAATTTTCCATACTGTACGTTATATCTAAATTCATGAGAAGCATTTCAAATGATTACTTTAATATTTTATTTTTAATTTATTTATTTAGATAAAATATAGAATTTTAATATTAGACATTTCTTGGTTGTCAGCCAATTTTAATTATTTTCAAGTTAAGTGTTTTAATGTTTCAAAGCATTGCTCTTGGTTGTGTTTCCCTGAAACATGTCAAGCAGATTGTAGAAACCATTAGCACCAATGATCTCTTTGATCAACTTGCTTTGCAACACTTTTGGGAAATACAACCCCAATTGTTTAAGCAGTCTTGCATATCAGCTTCTGCCTTTACCAATGGTGTGATTTGGTGGCAGGACTTCCGACCTGTCAGATGAGGGCAACCTGTCTGGAAAAAAAAAAAAAATCAATTCTGTTTGGTGCAAGTAGTGGAAAAATTACACACTTATTCTTAAAATTGTTTTAAAACGAAAGTAGACACAGATCGTTTCTTCTATATTGTGATTTACAGTACATCAAAAGTGGAGGCAGATGAACACAAGCTTGCAGGGACAGGTTTAAGCAAACTTAAAGGGATAGTTCACTTTGAAATTAAAATTTGATATCTATCAGCTTACCCCAAGGGCATCCAAGATGTAGGTGTCTTTTTTTCTTCAGTAGATCCAATTTTGATATTTGTAACGTAAAATACGTAATATATATTTCATTTAAAGAAATATTTTAATTTAGCTCAAAAGGAATCATGTGTGATTTTATAGGGAATTTGGACAGAATCACTGTTTCACGGCTGATCACTGAGGCGGCAGCGATTCACTGAAGGAGCTGTATAACAATCAATTCTGCACTGGATATTAAAATCCAAAATATAGTGAAAACACTATTTAATAGCACAGTAACAAGATCGACAGATTAAGACATTAACTTGTGAGCACAAAACACAAGATACTTCTCTTTTCAATATAAACAAGATTTTATTTATATAAACCTAAGACATAAACTAAACTAACACATGAACACAAGCATTCACACATTCACACGTTGCAGGAAAGAGAGAAAGCAAGGAAAGGATGAGTTAAGAGTAGGAAATGTGAAATCCCAAGTTTACAGCAATATGTGCAATTGCCTAGACCTGAACAACCATCAATCACTTATTTAACCCTCGCACTGAGTTTCTCAATGAGGCTAAAATTCATATTAAATGCACCAATCCAGCTAAAAGTCTGGAGTTGTTACTTGCTTGCTTTGCGGGGTTTTCCCAGGTTGCTGATTGGCTGGAAGTTCAATAGTCTTTGAAGTGACGTCTTGGGCGTCGGCTCTTGGCTGAAGTTGCGGGGTTGTGGGCTGGACGCTCGAGGTCGGACTCGGAGACACGGCGTTGGCAAACTTAACTTAGCACACGAAACTCAACGGAAAGAAAAGAAATTAAAGTAAAAGAATAAAAGGATGTAACGAGACTAGGTGGTTTTTCTTCTCATCGTGGTGTTAAGTAGCAGCTGGCACTTAGGCCAGAGCACATGGCTCAAAGAGCAGCGTCAAAACGCGGTGGCAAGGAGAAGAGAGTTGAAGAGAAGAGTTGAAGAGAGAGTTTGATGGTGTCCTTAGTTTTTAAACTCGGCTTTCAGACCGTCCCATCTGGACGTCTTGACCAATTAGATACTGTCTTTGCTTGGGGTGTTGCTCTGTTCCTCCAACATCAATAAATCAACATGTTATCTGGTCAGTTACAGGTCCGAACTTTACAGGCTCTTGCAAACTATACTTTTGGACATGACTTCTCTAACAAGACTATGATACATTTGACAAAGAATTGATTAGAAGAAACATTTAAAGCATGAATTTTCAAACTCATACATACTAAACATGAATATTACCCTTTAAGGCTTAAGCTATTCAATACTTATTAAAAGCAAGACATACACAATGAGTGATTAAAACAAGGATAGTCAAATGTGTGGGTTACATACATGATATGGAGTTATGCATAAAAGATTAGTTTCATTAAAAATGAAAATGAAAGTCTTTTAAGATGATTTTAGGTGCATATGGAAGCACAGTCTTTGTGAAGTTCCGCGTAGAACAAAAGGGTGTTCTTTAGGTAAAGGAATTTTAGTCTGGTCTTTGTCTTGATTGTGGGGGAGAGACCCGCCCAAGAGAGTCTGTAGCTCGTGACTTTCTATCACAGGTTTACATGTGATTGGCCATCTCTTTGACCATCAGTCTTGATTGCTTGCCCCAAATTTGACAATCTTTTCCTGAGTTGGAATTATCAATAAGTGTTCCTTTGTTTTAATGTTGCAAGCTGTTCTGTGAAAGAGTCGGTTAGTTTGCTTGCTCCAAACTAGTTGGAGCTAGGAATCTGATTTACGACGTCCTGTTTCCTTGCGCCTCTCTGAATTCCAGCTGCTCAGGTTTCAATGTTCTGATGCATCTTAAATTTGTCTGATTCGGTCTCTGATATCCTACATATTTTTAGGTCAAACCGTTCTGGTCTGTCAGTCATATAATGGCAGGTATAGGTCACTGTAACTATAAGAGGGAAAAAGAACATAATAGAGAAATCCAAATTAAACAATTTCCCATCGTAACTGGCATGACATTGATGGCCTAAGACACGAAACGAGCGGTTTGTGTGAGAAAACGAACAATATTTATATCGTTTTTTACCTCTTGTACACAACCATGTCCAAGTGATCTGAGTGCGCGCACGCATCCGGTGTGTGACGTGTGCGCGCACTCTGGCGCGAGAGATCGTGCGCACACTCAGATCACTTGGACATGGTTGTGTACAAGAGGTAAAAACGATATAAATACTGTTCGTTTTCTCACACAAACCGCTCGTTTCGTGTCTTAGGCCATCAATGTGTAGTTACGATGGGGAATTGTTTAATTTGGATTTCTCTGTGCATGTTCTTTTTCCCTCTTATAGTTACAGTGACCTATACCTGCCACTATATGACTGACAGACCAGAACAGTTTGACCTAAAAATATCAAAATTGGATCTACTGAAGAAAAAAAAGACACCTACATCTTGGATGCCCTTGGGGTAAGCTGATAGATATCAAATTTTAATTTCAAAGTGAACTATCCCTTTAATGATTAGAGAAGTCCTGCGTACACGGCTAGAGAGAAGTCTCTTGTTTCACTGCTAGATCCAGTTATGAAATTGTAATTATTTTAAAAAAATGCACAGATGAATTGTTCACAAGAAGTTCCATAAAATACATTTAGAAAATAGATAGGTTGAATTTACATTTCAGGCAGAGTATAAAAAATGTCCTAAAAGTCTTAAATGGACATGTCCTTCCATCAAGTGATGAACATGTTGTGGTTTTCTCATTACATGAATAATTTCATTTAGGGGAAGGGGGGGGAGGGCGGGGGGGGGGGGGTGTGGCCAAGTATGGTGACATACTCGGAATTTGTGCTCTGCATTTAACCCATCCAAGTGCATGCACACAGTAGTGAACATACACCCAGAGCAGTGGGCAGCCAATGCTGCAGCACCCGATGAGCAGTTGGGGGTTCGGTGCCTTGCTCAAGGGTCTCACCTCAGTCGTGATATTGAGGGTGGAGAGAGTGCTGGTTATTAACTCCCCCCACCTACAATCCCTGCTGGACCTGAGACTCGAACCCATGACCTTCAGGTTACAAGTCCGACTCTCTATCCATTAGGCCACGACTGCCCCCATTTAGGTAGGCTCATCTGATGAGGTTTGATTCCAGCTGTTTGGACTGGGTATTAGTGTATGTAAGATTGGAACAATGCAGGCTGGAGGAAGTGAAGCAAATGTTTGGGATGGTTACATTGGGGACACTGGTACGTTTGGCACTGTCATTGACATATTTTAGCTGCATTGGCTATAACCAGTCAATAACAGCTGAATTCTTGCTCACCATCTGCTCACATTCAAGTCCATCATTCAGCTCATGGCAATGGGCTTGTAGGACAGTGTTTATATAAGTTCATATAAGTTCAGAACCCAAAATAGTGCCCAGAATTCCTCATACCTTTTTCAGAATTTATGGGATACTTTGGGTGTTTGGTCAGTTTTTGTTGTGGGTCCAGCAGTGGATCTAGCACAGATCTATGAACTGCCACTGAGAATGTGCTTGCTTTGTCCATGGTCCTGAAAACACAATTTAACTAAAGCAAAAACTACATGTGGCCAAACATTTCTATTGATATTTAAGTCTGTAATGTGTACTACTTAAATAATAAAATATGAATACTTGAGACTCTAGATAGAATGAATCATATCCCTCTTTTTATTGCTTTTTCTCTCAGTCTTCCACACACATACCCACAATCACACATATACACATAGGACTATATTAATAATGAAAAACTGCCAGTTCTGTTTTAGTGAGGTTATCCAATAACTAAATCAGGTGATACAAAATGGCTTTGGGGAAAGAAGTGATAAATGAGATAAATGGGCTAGAGGATCTAAATAATGAATGAGTAAATATAATTTAGTGTTTCCTAAGACTTGTGAGCCAAAGCAAACAAACATTTAATCAAAATCAGCATTGCAGAATCAAATTATGAGTAGAGCAGTGATATTCAACTTCACCAAGCAGGCTAAATAGAGAAATTATTTGGGTTATACAGGCCAAGCCAGAATATTTTGTCTATGTAAATTTGCAAATACAGTTCTATATAGGACAATATTTGTTTGCTTATGTGTGTAATTATTTTTCTAGGCTGTGATAATCATCTGTCAATAATGGACAAGACCATTATCGCTTTCTAAAATGATACATAAGGACATTTAACTTTAACCCTCCTTTACTTAACTGATCTAAGATCAGTTTTATGTACCAAAAACCTAAGTAGGCTCCGTACAGGAAAAAGCTTTAGCTACACATTTTATTGCTATTACTATTCAGCAAAGCACCTGTATTGGAATCCACTAGACACTTCACGGATAGATCTGCATTCAAGATTAGAGAGTGGTTAGAGATATTGATCTGCTTTTACTAGGGCACTGGGGTATAACACACAACCTTATTTGCTGAATCCATTTTAGCTGGATTAGAATGAACAACTGCGTTTGTTATTTACTGTACAATGAGTGCACTGTGACTTGAATAGTGGATGCATTGCATTGACAAGGAACATGACTGGCAAAAAATATTTGCAATACAATTAATGTGTGTATGAATGAATGAATGAATGAATGAACATTTTAAAGCACATCATATGTGAGAGAAAAAGAGTGTGTGCTTATTTTGTGGTCTGGTTTATGTCAGGATATATTAAACATTGATTATAATGGTCAGGGCACCATACCAGACACACATCACTTCCCCTCTTATAATTCACTTCCTCCTTAACTGGTCATAATAATGGACCTATTAACATTACATTCTGCTGATTATACTGCAGAGATTGATCACTTCACCCAGCATACTCACAAATGGCGCACACCTCTCTCAGCCTCTCTCTATTTTTCTCTTCCTGCATGTTGACATGCAATCAGTCAGAAAGTAACACAATAGCACAATACTGTATATAGTTAAAATAACATGTACATCCCATGAACAAAGAGAAGTATTGATTCATTTCCTTGAGTGAATAATATAAACAATACAGAATTAATTCAGTGTGAAATACAACTGGGACACATACTTAACAGGTTTCGTAGGACTCGCCCAGGTCTACTCAGTCATTATAGGATTTACGCTATCTCCATATATTTAGCTCCGTATGCCTTTCTTCTGAAACGATGAGTCACAGCACTCATAATTCTGGTCTTCACAGCCCTTTTGGGAGCAGAGTCGTGCAGAGAATGTGCAGCCAGTTCAACTCATTTATACTAATGATAAAGCTGCTGTTTGGCCATGCGGTGTGGTCTACATAAGCAAAGAGAGAAAAAATGAACCTGTTAATTATTTCAGAGTTACAAAATATTAATTTAATTTATAAGGGTAGCCCGAGGTCTGAAATATTGAATTATGAGGAGTATGCCTGGATTCCGCCGCTAAAAAAGTCAGAAAATATGTAACACAAATGAACCCTTCTTGCTCATTAATCAAACATAATCAGGCCGGTCTAAGGTCTTTACGGATGGAAGACAGACTGATGCACAGCATGTGAACTCACATCTGCACACACACCTACACAACATCAATTCCGGTCACAGCAGGAAAATACCAGGGGCTGTATATCGAAGCTAAGAGCTGCAAAATTTACAGCAGCTGTCCTTACAGGCTGTCTCACAGATTCCTGCAAACGTACAGTGCACACACACTGATATCGACCCCAGGAGTTTGATCTATCTCCACCTAGTTCTGTTTTCATTAACAGAGGGAGCAAATAAGGCTGGATACACAGCAATCGTTCAGAGTGGCTATATGACCTGTGTGCTGTGCTGTTACATGAACAGAAGAGCATGTCACGGTCATAAAATGTTACAACACCTCTGCTAAAACACACACACACCCCCCTCTACCCTTTCTCTCAGAATTTGTTCTTTTTTTGGACAAATGGTTTTTGTATATATGGCAATATAATGCGTTATGGACATTTACCATGGTGTATATCTACTCTATGTGTATATATAGATAGATAGATATTGTAGTACATGCATTGTAATACCATATTTGTCACAATGAGAGCCGGAAACAACAAGTAAGTAACACACTGAGATATTTATTGAAGGGAAAGCTTGATGAGAGGAGAGTGACGAGCTGGTGAGTATCTTGGGAATAGTTATATTCACGTGATCCGTGCAAGAACTGAAATCCTTATCGTCCACAGGGGAAAGGAGTCCGGGCGCTCGGGAGAGCGGGAGTCAACACTGGTGAATCGCTGGAGAACCAGGAGTCCTGGAATATACGCTGGAGAATCGCTGGAGAGTCTATAAGGTAAGTAGACGCAGGTAAGTGCATACGGAGTCAGGTACTGTTCTGTGTAGTGAACCGTAGACCGGACGATGAGTGTCAGGTACTGTTCTGTGTAGTGAACCGTAGACCGGACGATGAGTGTCAGGTACTGTTCTGTGTAGTGAACCGTAGACCGGACGATGAGTGTCAGAGAGCGTGTGGAGTTTATAGGAGTGCTGATGAGGGACCGCAGGTGCAGGTGATCAAAACTCAGGTGACTGGGATCTGGTGATTACTGATGACGGCGGGGACTGTGAACAGGTGATTGCGGTTGACGGCGGTGACTGTGGCTGTGACTCTCTGACAATATTATTATTATTATTATTATTATTATTATTATTATTTAGGTATACTGTGTGGTAACCATGGTCATTCGATTTTATTTTATTTAATTAATTAATTAATTTATTTATTTTTGGACAGGTTCCAGTGGTAACTTAGGTATAATATACTTTTATTTATTTATTTATTTTTTTTGGTATGGTAATACCATGTTGTTGGATATGGCACCGTATACTATGGACATATACTATGATATATGGCACCATTTTGGACAATACAGTACACTATGCCATATGCTTTGGACAGGTACCACAGTAAAACTATTGACATTTACCATGGTATATATTTTTTGGACCAGTTCAATTTCAGTATCACGTTGTTGGATATGGGTCCATATTTTTAGATATATACCATGGTAATACTAACCATGGTACCATGGTAATATTAATGAACATTTACCATGATGTATCATGGTGTTTTGGACAGGTACAATTGTATTGCTATTGTTTTACGGATATGTAGCGTGTTAATAGTATGGTAGTCTTTGAAATGAAGTAGGAAATAGTCTATGTAAATATGAGAGCACAACACACAGTAGCAGAAATATGAATATGACTATCATCAGTTAAGCATTCAAGAGCTGACAAGCCCTCGCTTGCAGCTCTGTGTGTGTGGAAGTGTGTGTATATAGGGTGGTATCCCGGTGATCTCAATAGGCTGTCCTTTGGAATGTTATAAATAATTAATTTATCAATTCATTAATCTAATTATAGAGTAAATGCCAGGGTGTTTACCCTGTGTGTATATGTATAAGTGTGCACGTCATTGGAAATCTAGATTTTTAGCCATTAACTGCTATAAAAGTAGAATACGCCAGTATAAAGGAACCTCAAATCGGTTTCTAGTCTTTCAAAACAGCCGCATCAGAACGAGAACAGAACATCAGGATAAATAGCTGAAACACTCCTGACACTGAGTTCAAAAGACTCAGTGACATTTTGCTGACAGAAACTGCATGTTCTTGGTTTGTTATTTTTGAAAAATGACAGCAGAACAAACATGAGACCACAGGCAGCGGTGATATTTGAACTCTTTTGGAATCTCGGCAAAGACTCCTCACCCACAATACCTTAATAACAGAGGACTGTGTTTTATAGTCAATTTTCAAACAAACTGTTAAAGTACATTTCCTTTAAAAAGAATTCCATATATAATATTTCTTCAGCCACATGAAACTAAATAAAGTACGCCAGTAATAGTACATAACAGACCCACACCACAGACCCATATTGTTTTCTGGAGTGATTATCAACCAGGAGAATATTGAAGTACTTAAGCAGATTTTGTGTATACCAAGAAATCAGAAATTACAACTATTATGAAAAATATTTCTATTAGTATTAGAACAAAAATATTAGCCCTCTTAAAGTGCTCCTATTATGCCATTTTTAAGGTTGCTAATATTGTTTTATGAGTGTCCTAAAACAGGTTTACATGCATCCAATAGCTTTAATTTTACCTAATTTCTAAATGATTCCTAAACGACTCGTGCGAAGCAGTTCGAAGAATCAGTCTCTCTAAACCCCTCCTTTCCGTGAGC